>JASBQL010520702.1:0-11062 GCA_030264975.1 Desmognathus pascagoula | reverse complement strand
CGATATATTATTGCAAATCATTAAACATAACATAAAAAAAAATCAGTTGTATTCTCATTAATTTATGACCTAAATCTCCAATTCCTCCATGAAATGTAATTGCACAACCTTGGGTTTACATGTAAAAACCTCGTGTGTCTCCAGAATGTATCAAGCATGCGACCCTCCGTTACCCGCTACGTTGTCATAGCCATTTCCGCACACATGACATCACATATAACATCACAAGGGACATCACAGATCACATCAGACATGATGCCAACAATGACACTGTCCATGGAATGGATGAGGACACTATGTCAGCCTCAGAGCGTGTGAAACATTTCAAGTTACCCCTTCCATGGTACCCGACATTGTTTCTCATGCAGTTACTGTATTGACTGCCCTAGAGAAATGGAATGTGTGGGCCATATTAAACAAAACAGTTTTCATCTCTCTTTTTTTTTATAGATTTCTCAATAACGCACAGGTCCAACAGGAAAAGTACACAATATTAAAGCATGCAACTAAGACAAAAATAAACAGAAACTAGGCATGCAGCCAACACCGAAAAACACAGCAATACCACAGAAAATTCTCTGGACTATTACAGAGAATAGTCCAGAGAAAAACCGGAAACACACAGATATACTACAGTGGAGGATGGATGCTCATGCAGCTCCTGGGAGACGTAACCTTGGCCTGCTGTCCGAAGGTGTCTTCTGTGCCCTCACAGATGGTGAGTGTCACATGTAGGCAGGCTTACCTCTGTTTCCAGGTGTGGCTGAAGTGTTTGCGAAGAGCCGCCTACCACAATCCGTACCACGAATTGTTCTTGGTGGCAAAACGCTAGTCTCTGGGAAAACCTGGGAAAGGAGAAAAACCCAGAGTGGTGCAGTGTGCCCAATAAAGGATACAACTGGGGAAGACAGGGAATTCTAGAGGACTGCAACCTAAGGACCTAGCCAAACAGGGAGATAAACTAACACTGTAGGCAGGGCTGACTAAACAGGAACCTAGGGATTGCTGTACTAAAACTGTCCTAGTAAGAATTTGGACATACAACACACCTGCACCAGTCCAACCAATAGATGTTAGTGGTTGGAGTTCTAAAGTACAAAGAACTAGACAAGGAATCATTAACAACGTTTCCTGTGTTTGTTTCTTAAGAAATGGAAAAGTAACTGGCAATGCTGTGCAGACGAGTGGAGCTAACACTCAGTAAGCACTTAAACAAGATACTGGAAATGTGCCTAACGCGGGCGGTGTAACGAGTGAGGTAAAAAGTACTCGTACAATGTTTAATCAAGAAACAACACCACGTATAGTGCAGAGAACGAGAAACACGCCTAATGTTCAACTTTCCCAGAAAACCGTAAAGCGTGTTAGTTAGGTTCTGGAAACGCAGAAATGCAAACCGCACCCAGAGAAAGGGGCAACATCGCATATGCTGCTGAAAACCAAGATGACAAGATCAGAAGGCGGTACTCACGGAAACACGTCGATGGTGCTAAGACGCCGTGGACTGTACAGCGTTGCAGACAAACAAAAAGGGATACCAGATTGAGGGAGGAATGGAACACGAAACTCTGAGAGACGAAAAAGGACTCAAGAAAATCGAAGGAAATTTCGAAGAGGCGAGAGAGAGAGACAAAGTCTAATCGGCTCGTTAATATGCACCGGTAGACTGTCCACTGAAAGGCTAAGTAGGTTTCGAGCAGACGCGCCTGTGTCGGGATTGGTTCAAAGGCGCCTGCTGCTGATTGGTCAGGGCGCGGCTGTGGTTTGTTGCAAATGAGGCAGCCATTGCATAGTGGGGCTGGGAGCATGTCGAGACCACTCTATATGTGCCCAACACCCTCGAATGGCGTCGGAGGACGACAGCATGCCCCCTCCCTAGAGGACCGGGTTTGGTGGGGTGAGTAGCATGAAATGCGTGGACTAGACGAGCTGCCTTCACTTGATCAGCGGGTTCCCATGAACGATCTGTTATTGAATAACCCTTCCAAGATATTAAGTAAAACAGTTTTCCTCTAATAATTTTCACATCACAGATGCCGTCTATCTTGTATTCGTCGGTGCCCATTACTGGAACAGGAACCAGCAGTTTTCTGTCAGGAAAAGGGTCTGGAATGCAAGGTTTAAGGAGTGACACATGAAAAGTTGCATGAACCCGCCATTTGGGGAGTAGTCTTGCCGCGACCGGATTTATGATCCTTGTAATGGGGAAAGGTCCAAGAAATCGAGGACCTAAAGCGCTGCTGGAACACATCAATGGGAGATGAAGAGAAGATAACCATACCAGATCATCCACTACATAAGAAGGAGCAGCAGTACGCCTCTTATTTGCTGCTCGAGTCATCCGAGTCTGATTATGTTTCATGGAGGTTTCCATGACCTTTTGGATGCGATGAAGACCAGCCAAATGGGTGTCGAGCACAGGAAGTTTTTCCGAACTTTGGAGTGGCATGGGGAGTATACGAGGGTGGGTACCCGTAAGGCCATAGAATGAGCTAACCGTGGTTGAGGCTGTAGGCGCATTGTTGATGGAAAATTCGGCTAACGGTAAATATTCTACCCAATCATTTTGGGTGGCATTGACAAATTTACGAAGGTAGACCTTAAGTGTTTGATTCATACACTCGGTAAGGCCGTTACTCTGAGGGTGGTAAGCTGAGGAAAGGGCCTTGTTAATACCCAAGGATTTACAGAGGGCAGTCCAAAAACGTGAAGTGAACTGCACCCCCCTGTCAGAGATGAGCGTATCTGGTAAGTCGAAACACTTCACGCAAAAAGATTGAGGCTAACTGTTGAGCGGTAGGAAGACCTTTTAAGGGTACAAAATGACACATCTTAGTAAAAGCGTCAACCATGGTCAAGATTGCATCAAATTTCTGAGAGCACGGTAAACCCACAATGAAAGCCAACGTCACAGTGTGCCATGGAGATCGAGCCAAAGGTAAAGGGTGCAAGAGTCCCAGGGGTTTACCTGGTGCGCGTTTATGTTGGCAACAGATGGGACAAGTCGAAACATAAGTTTTCACATCTTTAGCCATGGATTTCCACCAGAAGTAACGAGATAACGAGGAAAAAGTAGAGTCGACGCCACGATGACCTGCCAAAGGAGAATCATGAAAATAACCTAATGCCCATCTACGTGTCTCATCTGAGAGGAGAACTACGGTGTCATATCGATAAAGGAGTTCATCTCGAAGGGAAAATTCTTTGCCTTTGAGTATCTCGTCTAATTGTTCGGAGGCTACATCATGTTTGATACGGGCTAATGGGTCAAGTAGAGAAAATACAAAAGGTTTGTCTATGAACATAGGCGAAGATGGTTGAATAGTATCTTCTACCTCATACATGCGAGACAAGGAATCTTCTACAACGTTCTTTGTGCCAGGTATGTAAGTGACACTAAAGTCAAATTGAGAAAAATAGAATGCCCACCGGGCTTGACGGGAATTGCGGCAGTCCATTGTATTGAGGATAGAAAGATTTTTATGGTCGGTACGAATGACAAACGCCTGACGTGCCCCCATTAAGTGATGTCGCCATTCAATACAGCCTTGACGAATAGCTAAAAGTTCCTTTTCTAACGTAGAATAATTACGCTCAGCACTATTGAGCTTGCGTGAGAAGAAGGCAACAGGATGTTCTAGATTGTCATCACTCTGAACCTGAAGAAGTACTCCACCTATGGCGGCGTCAGATGCATCTGTCTCAAGAATAAAGGGTTGAAGATCATTCACTGCCCTTAAAAAGGCGCAGTGGTAAAAGCCGATTTTAAAGACATAAAAGCTTGCTGTTGAGACGAAGACCAAGAGTAGGAGGTGTCCTTTTGTAACAAGGTAAGAAGTGGTAAAGCGGGGGGCGCTGTGGAGCACGCGCAAGATGGCGGCTTCCTTCTAAGGCTCCCGTAGAAGCGCGAATCCTACCTGGGCGCCTGAGCGGAGGGACTGTAAACATCCCTTAACAGATCGCTGTTCCGGTCACCGGAAGACTCCCTGACCCGTTTGCAACAATCCTGGTCCCGATCGGTACACGGGACACCGAGAACCGGCTGTATGGTGTGGACGGGACGGAGCGCTGCGGCCACGAAGCGACTGAGGAGTGGTGCCGCGAGGACGCGACTGACACGGAGCGGCTCGGTTTGCATGCCGCCCCGCTGGAAAGGACCTGGAGAGCAGACCGCGGAGCTCACGGATGTGTGATGCAGCGCATGAGCACTGTTGAGCGGCGCTGAGGTACCGTACTTGTAGCACGGCCGCCATCTTGGATGAGACCTGGGGGTGGCACACATTGCTGGAATAGTTGTAAAAACGCCCCGACGGGCGCCGGATACCAGAGTGCGGTGCTTGGCTGGCCCATAGGGGTTGAACTGGGCCTCTGAGTGCCGGCGTAATAGCGATGGGCTCGGGTAGGGAGAAACTGCACCTGCCTGCACTCTAGGCTCTGCCACGTGCTGCCGCCCATGCTGAATACCGGGTGCATCATGCTCTGGAATGGGCTGTAGGTTGTTGCTCTGAGCTGGGGTACACCACCCTGTGTCTCTTTATGCCTGCAAAACGTTTCTATTGAATAATAGAGCTGAACGTGCACAGTTAAGGAAGAGAAGGAAAACAAAATAAAAAAAAAAATAAAAAAAAAAGAAATAGACGCTTGCAGAGGTGGATCGGTTAGTTGGTGAATCCTCATACCCCTACTCACCCAGACATGGGGAAAAAAGACTCTAAGCGACAAAGTACAATGGAGAAATTCACTATGCTGGGAGGACAAACCTCGGACTCATCCACTTCCCTGACCGACCCAGTGATAATTCAGTCAGAACAATCCGTCCAAACAATGTTTGCTGAACTACAAAAAGGCATCAGGTCTATTAACGATAAGCTGGACGAACAAAGTAACACTATAGCGGGTCTGCAAAGCGCTATAGATACACTTAAAAACAAGACCCAACAAACCGAAAATAAAGTGGATAACACTGCTAACGCAGTGGCAAACCTGGAACCCAGGGTGAAAGAAACGGAGAACAAAATGACGAATTGCCTAGCCAAACAGGAAGACTTGGAGGGACGTTCACGAAGGAACAACCTTCGCATAGTCGGATTAGCAGAATCTTATAATGTAAGACCAATGGAACCCTTTATAGAAGAACTCATAAAAGAACTGATCGGAGAAGAACACTTGTCACGTCTTTTTGTAGTGGAGAGAGCTCATAGAACACTGTCTGCTAAACCTATCCCAGGAGCACCACCTAGACCCATAATATTGCGCCTCCTGAATTACAGAGACCGGGATACCATCCTTCGTCTGGCCCGTGAGAAGGGGGATCTTCAATATCAAGCTTCCAAGCTCTCAATTTACCCGGACTTCACCCCTGCGGTGCAGGATGCGAGAAGATACTTCCTGGACGTGAAGGACACATTAAGAAATAATAATGTAAAGTATTCAATGCTTTACCCTGCCAAACTCAGAATAATATGGAATGACAAACCGTGGCTGTTCGACTCCCACCCTGCTGCTGAAGCTTTTGTTCTTGAAAACATTGGTGAAATAACCCGAAGACCGCAGAGACCTCCGAGAGACATAGTTGGACGAAGACGGTTCAGAAACAAAGGGAAAACCTCGCTGTCGCCACCCGAACTTAATGAAGATCCGTCCACCACTGCAGACAGTTGATAAGTCTTTTGAAATACCTATGACAGTTGTCCTGGGATGTATTGCCTTGTGATCTGATATTGCCTGTGTGTGGAGACAGGGCCAGGTCTGTACAATAACAGAGCGGTCCCTCTAATGAAGGAAAGCCCTATATATAATGCCCGTATGATCCTGCATAGCGCGCCAAGCGGAAGCCCCCCTCAAGCGTTTGCTGGTGTGGAAGAGACAGTTAAAGTTTAGAATGGTTATGAGTGAAGAAACGGGTATAACTAGATGTAAGTTGGGGAAGGCATCTGGTGTGGGAGGGAAGTTGTTATATTGGGAACTGGTTAATAGAATGATTGTTGTTTGTTTTGAAAAGTTGGAAAAGGTCAAAGGTCACACTCGAAACAATATTGGAACTAAAATAGGGATGGTAAACCTACAGATTGGGTTAAGTTCCTCTGCAATGTGGACAAAACTGTTTTGCACTTAGCTGAATAATAATGTCAAGATTGAATAAGTTACGTATAATGTCATGGAATGTGCGTGGACTTAATTGCGCAAAGAAAATCAGGAAAATAGGTAGCTACGCTGAAAGACATGGTATCGATGTTTTAATGCTACAAGAAACCCATTTAAGTAAAGAGTTACATAGATCTATGCTGCCAAAATGGGCTGGTCCCCGGAGCTCTGCCTCATACTCTAACTACTCTAGAGGAGTGGTAATACTTACACGCTCTCACCTCCCCCTGCGGGTGCATGATGTAAAGACAGATCAAAATGGTAGATGGGCAATGTTAGCTGGAGAACTAGAAGGAGTGAATGTGCTGTTTTGCTCATTTTACGCTCCCAATATAGAAGACACCCAGTTTGTGCTCACACTGTTTGAAAACTGCATGAATTTCCCGGAACACCATTGGTGTATAGGTGGAGACCTGAACACCACGCTAGATGACAAGAATGATAGATCTAAAGGCGTGAACAAAGTAAATCCTAAGTCTGCCAAGACCTGGTTAGAACAAATGGATGTGTACGATGTGGTAGATGTGTGGAGAATATGGAACCAGGGTAAAAGGGAATACACACATTACACTACAGTTCACGACCTGCACACCAGGTTAGATACCTTTTTTATAGACAACCGCTTCTATAGCTGTATATCAGACGTATTTATACTCTCCCGAACGTGGTCAGACCACTCCCCAGTTGTCATGGAATGCATGCTGAACAGAGCTGATAATAGGAGCTTTTTGTGGCGTAATAAACCCCGATCGTACAAAGACCCAGTTTTTAAAACTGCTATGGAGAACGCACTCACAGAATATTTTGATAATAATAAAGGTACGGTCGACTCTGGAGCAGTTTTATGGGACGCATGCAAATGCGTGATGAGAGGGGTTGCCATGTCCTTGGAGAACAGTATTCTTAAGACAATTAGGAAAGAACTGGCTGATTTGGAAATACTGTTACACGAACTCTCATCTAAGCTCCAAATAAAAGAAAATGGTAAGGAGAGGGCAGAATACACCGAAACCATGCTAAAATACGATGAAACTGCTCAGAGAGAATTGAACTATTTATATAAAGAGACAGAGGCTAGAAGATACACTGAAGGGACACGACCAGGCAGATATCTAGCTAGAGTAGTGAGACAGTATAAAAGCCCTCCCGTGATTACCCAAATCTACTCCCCTACAGGACAACTCTTAAAAGTAACATCTAGTATCACGCAAACCTTTAAAACATATTATGAAAACCTATACAACGACACCACCCCTATTAGCGAAGAGGAAGTTAACACTTACCTAGCAGACATTCGCTTAGCATGGGCTTCTGATATAGATCGCACACTGCTAAATGCCCCTCTTACTGCAGAGGAAATAATAGAAGCAATAGATGGACTACAATCAGGTAGAGCCCCTGGCCCAGATGGCTTTGGAGTGGAATTTTATAAGGCACACAAGATCTTCCTAGCCCCATATCTCCGGGATATATACACCGAAGCATTTGAGATTGGCTCATTGCCAGACTCTATGAAAGATGCTATCATAATATCACTATTAAAACCTGGCAAGTCCCCGGAACTACTGGACTCCTATCGCCCACTGTCCCTATTAAACACGGATTTTAAAATCTTGTCTAAAACGATAGCTAATAGACTACTATATATGATGCCCTTCTTAACCTTGCCCGACCAAGCTGGCTTCGTTCCTGGCAGAGCCACTACAGATAATTTACGCTTACTGTTTGCCATGTCTGATGCAGTAAAAGATAAAGAAGAGACTGTGATAGCATCACTGGACTTCCAAAAAGCTTTCGATACAATTAAATGGGAATTTCTTTACTCAATACTCGATAATATGGGACTGGGCAGATTCATTAAGGGCATGATCCGTACTTTGTATTTTGAACCCAACGCAATGGTACAGATAAATAATAGCTGCTCTGACAAATTCCAGATCAAACGCGGAGTCAGGCAAGGATGCCCTTTATCCCCCCTACTGTTTGCAATAGCAGTAGAGCCATTTGCTTGCAAGCTACGCCAGAAACACATGAATGCAGGTGTAGTATTACCAGAGGCTAGAATAACAATATCTCTATACGCTGATGATATTTTGATATATGTCCAAAACCCTGCAGATAATATCGCAGGTATATTGCAGGAAATTAAACTATTCAACAATATATCTGGGATAAACACTAACTGGACTAAGTCTGTCCTGACTCCTTTGAACACTGTGGACTGGCGACCCGAGGGTACCTGCCCATTAGTTTGGAAGGACGACGGCATAAAATATCTAGGGATATATTTCACACGTGATAAAAAGCAAGTGTATGAAAAGAACTATATAAAACTGCTTGATGAGATTGCAATTCTAGCACACAAATGGGAAAACTTACCTATAGATACAATGGGCAGGATTAGCCTAATTAAAATGATAATCCTACCAAAATGCCTATACATCTTCCTTAATGTACCAATAATTCCCCCTAGGCAATTTTTCAAGCGACTGAGAACACACATATTGCAAATTGTATGGGCTAATAAGCAAGCCAGAATAGCACATGATATTTTGGTACAGCCCCTACATGAAGGCGGCCTGGCCCTGCCTGATATGGAACGCTATTACTGTGCAGCGCAAACTTTTTTTGTGGCACGTTGGTTTGATACACGCACAACTCGCCCTCATAAATGGGCTGAAACTGCCTTAAACGATGGAAAAGACCCCCGAGACAGAATGCTTGCTGGTACACACTATACTTCCCCTTACACTGGTACAGTCTTAGATTGCTCATTGACTGCATTTAAGAAAATGACCAATTGGGTGGAAACCACAATACAAATAGCAGGCGACCTGGAAATTGCGTGGGTACCACAACTGTCTTTAAACAGAGACCCCAGATGGATGAGATACTTAGCCAGGGCTGGCCTCTATCGAACGAAAGACCTGTTCATAGACGAGTGGTATATGGCACAACAAGACTTTGAAGCTATTACTCCATTTGAAGGATGTGAATATTTTGTTTACATGAGAGCGAGGGAAGCATGTAGAAAGTGGCTGTTTGATTTTCCTTTTATCCCTAAAGATGACCCTATAGTTGCCCTCTTATGCAAAGGCATAGACAAAATTATCAGAGTATCCGAAATCTATTCCCTTACAGTTAGACCTATGGTCTCCTATTGGCTGAAACTAAAATCTAGCTGGGAAAAGGATATTGGTGAGAATATTAATGAGGATGAATGGAAAATGGCTAAACAACATGTGAAAACAATAGCATCAAACTACCGCTATAAATTAGTTCAAATTAAAATATTACACAGAACATATTATTCGCCTATAAGGCTAGCGGCATATTACCCAGATAGAAACACTGAGTGCCCCAAATGTATGGTGACAGAAGCCTCTTTTATACACTTGCTATGGGAATGTCCCAAGATACAAACCTTCTGGGGAGAAGTGAAGACTGAAGCTCAACACATACTAGACAGCGAGATTGAAATGGATGCTAAGCTTTGGTTATTGGGTGTGGCTGTACAGTTCAAAGGTTTAAAATTGAAACTGTTTTATATGATCACTGCCGCAGCTAAAAAATCCATTGCAGAAAAATGGCTGTCGAAAAATTGCCCCACCATCCCGCATTGGAAGACTACTTTGCTGAGACACCATGACCTGGAGAAAGAGTATTGGGATATGCATAACTATTATTGTACTCCGAAAGACTTTTGGGCCCCGATACTAAATTACTGGTACGCACAAAATGTAAGCTCAGAATGAAGTAAACTTGAGGCTCACCCTGTAAAAGCAATTGTTATAATGAATGCACTTGCAAATGAGTACGCAGAATGCATAAAGTTACCTATATTGGATACATGTTGGAATGCACAAGCGCAGAGGATGTTATAGAAGAAAGCAACATGAATCCATAGACCCAAAGTAGGATATGACAGTTCCCTGTTTAGATTAGATCTGACAGTGACAAGTTAAGACCTAGTTTTATGGTTATGAGTAGATAATTATAAAGTGATGTTTATTGAGATATGGAGATAAGAATGGATATATATTTGTTTTTGGTTATGTTATAGGACTGGTAGAATGTTAAAAAGTAACACTGAAATTTATGTTCAACTTATGATTACAGTATAATTATGTATAAAATTGGACTATGATATGGAGTATGGTTAAAACTGAAGTAAGATGTATATATAACATGCCAAAAAATCAATAAAAATATTTAAAAAAAAAAAAAAAAAAAGCTGGAGACTGCATAGCATGCAAGCTTAAATAGTGGAGTCACGCCAAGAAGGAACACAAACCAATTTAAAGGCAAACTCCAAGCTTGTTAGTAGAAGTAATTAGGGTGTTTATACACAGGCCCTGGCACATCGTAAAAGTACCTGTATTATGAGTTTGATTAAAACCCTCTTTGAACTTGACATTCATTGTAAACTCATAATCGGGCAGCATTTACTCAAATTTTACCACTAAAGCAAAACTCATAAAGAGGCTATTTCTGATTTTTCTCTCCGCTCTGAAGAGGAAAAAACAGAAACACAAACTAAAATCCGCCACAGGGATTGCGTAAACAATCATTCATGCCACAAAATGCCTGCAGTCAGGGAAGAAAATGAAGCTCTGAAAAGCTGTGTTATTAAATCGCTTTAGAAATAAAAACAAGGCGAATTGCATTTTATTCAACTAAGAACACTCAAAAGAAAAAGTAAAAGTGGTGGACTGACCTTCCCTTTAAAGGGACAGTTCAGTCCACCACTTTTCTTTTTTCTTTTAAGTGTTTTTAGTCACCTGAATGCAATTCCACTCATTTTTAGTTTTATAGCTGTTTAATAATACAGGATTTTGGCAATTGATTTTCTTCCCTGGCTGCATCCATTTTGTGCTGTGACAATCCCTATGGCGCAAGCTACATTGTTATTCTTTTT
>JASBQL010509605.1:0-11083 GCA_030264975.1 Desmognathus pascagoula | reverse complement strand
AAGACAAGTCCAAAAATTGCTGACACCGTTTGCCAGGGAATCCAAGGTTTCAATTCATACCCACCTAAATCTATATGAGAAGATCATGCGTAGTTTTGGGATTGACAGCACTTTTAAACAGAAAAAGTATCTGTCTTGGACCTTTGCAAGTTCTGAGCAGAATTTCTTCTTAAGTCTTGACCTTAACGACTTTGAAACATGGGCCGATTTAAAAAAAATTGTGTTACGACAATATTCATCACACCGGAATACGCAAGAGGCCCTCAAGTATGCGCTAAATTTAAGTTGTTTCCCAAATCAGAACCCACGAGACTTTTTGCATGTCCTAAAAAATGCATTTGCGCAGGCGGATCAGGACTTCGATGTGGAGAGCGCAACTTTTAAAGATACATTTTTTCATGGCCTCCCATCAGTGATAAAAGTACAATTAGCATTGACTTATGACGGAACCCAAAATCTCAAATGGATTTTGGCTCAAGCCCAGCATATCTTTGAGGTGTCAAAAACTTCAGAATCCAAAGAAGGTAAACCAAAGTCCTCTGTTGCCAAAAATGTCAGTGAAATAGACAAAGCAGATCAGCTCGGTCTAGAAGCTGGGGCGAAACAGGGAAATGATAATCAGTCCAAGGGCAAGAACTCTAATCAGAGAAATGTGAAAGCAGGCAATTCTGGGGACAAATCAGGTTCTGATACCACGAATAATAGCCAACAAGACCTGGGGTTTCATGTGTCGAAAAAGTATAAAGGGGATAGACCCATACAAAACTACGTTTATAGATTAAACAACAGGAGTAGGAACAATTCAGGTAATAGCGGGAATGAGCGCCCTCCCCGAAATGGAGAGCCCACAGCAGAGAGGTCCGGAGAACAAAGGAACTGGGCTCCCCGGAGTGAACAAAGAGAGTGGGTGAGACGGGTGGAACAAGGTGATTGGGGGAGGCAAAGGGATAGATCGCCCCCTACAGGTAGAGAGCGGGAGCAGCAGCCCTCTAGATTGGAAACTATAGAGAACCAGGTTAAATACCTAGCTGACACACTGGGTAATTTTCTTCGTGCGCAGACACAACCAGAAGGCAGAACACGCCAAAGTCAGACACAAGAAGGTTCAGGTAATGCGAGTGAATGACAGATTGGAGGAGTGGGCCCGCTTGCGCGTTCAGACATAGGGAGAAGTGGTGAGAACGGAGAGGTTTGTACCCCTGTGGTGAATGCCAAGGGGGGCCCCTCCTTGCGCCGTAACGGGAAAAAGGTAGAAAAGTGCAATGTGACAGAAAGAGAAGTGGTGAGATTCATTGAGGGTTCACCACTAATTTGGGAATATGAAACTGAGGACACCCTAGGTGATGAGAGACATGATTTTAAAAGTGCCAAACGAGCCCCAAAGGAGAGATGGGTCGACATACGGGTGAGTCAGGAATTAGAGAGGTTGGAAGCTGAAAATCAATGGGAGATTGGGAGTGAAATGGGCGAACCAGGGACAATAGCTGCAGGGTCCAGTCAGATTTCTGCATGTGGGTCTCTGCCCATGTGGGAGAAAGGCGGCTTAGAGGTACCAGGCCTAAAACCCACTCAAGGCTTGGGGTCTGAATCTCTGCAGCAAGGTGAGAAGGGGGAACAGGGGGGCCAAAGGGCAGGGGACATTGACCCCTGTGCCATTGAACCTCCTCCCAAGTGTGAGAAAAACATACAGATAGTCTCAGGTATAGAGGCTGAAGCCTCTAGCTCTGAACTTCTGTCAAGGAGTGAGAAACATGAACCAAAATCCCTAGGGACAGAGGTGCGCCCAGCTACCATGTTGGAACCTCTGCCCCAGCGGACAGAATGGCAGGTGAGACAGCCTGCGCTGCAAACAAACAGCACCCAGCAAGCAGTGGAGGGTAATGTCGCCCCTGTTGAGGTGGCTGCAGTAAGGCATACAGCCGACCCTGAGGAGTTGAGTGCCAAAAGTAATTCTTTAAAGATATCCAGCGTAGATGTGGCAAAAAGGGAAATAATTAAAAATGCCCATTTTCTGTGTCATATTCGGAAACAGGGTGATAGATATTTCTTGCCTGTCAAGGTGCAAGAAGAATTTAAAGTGGAGGCACTGCTGGATTCAGGAGCGGAGGTCTCTCTGATATCTCAGGAAATGTATGAAGGAATGTGTAAGAGTAATTCAGACAAAGGTACAATGAGGCTTACACCAGCTCCAGAACAGTTGCACAATTTCAATGGCCAGGAAGTCCCGGTACTGGGGATGTGCACAATAAAAATGCAGATTGGAAAGCACCGAATGACACATCCAGTGAGGGTCGTCCCATTAACGTCATTCCAAATGCTGATTGGCGGGGATTGTCTGGTGAGACTCTCGCCCCTCATTGACTATTGTCATGATGTGATTTGGTCACAAGTAAATAAACCAATCCCATTGAAGCGGGCGAGTAAGGTGGCAGTCACAGAACGCTCGAATCATTGTATACAAGCCAGGACCCATTCAGTAGAAGTATATTTCAGAAACACGCAAGTTCCTGAAATAACGACAATCACTAAAAGTGCACATCCATTCACTACTGAATGGAAAAATGGACAATTAATAGTGCATCTGAGAGAGGATAGGGAATGGAAATCAGAACTGGATGGAAATTGCTTACGATTTTCAATTAGGGTGAGAATCCCTGAAGGCAAGGACAAGAAAAATGCAGAGCGCAAGCAAACCCAAATGATTGCAAAGCTGACACAGGGGGATGAGCAGTGGCTGGTCCCGGTGCAGTTGAATCATCAGAACCAGGAAGTTCAGGCCAAATTGAACTTGGTGGGTGAGCGCAGTTGTGTGAGGGAATTGGACTTTCACGAATTGCAAGGAAATAATGTACTTTTGTTTCAGCCCATGGTGGATAGGAAAGTCGAGGGGCTGGATGGTCCAGGCTCCATCCACCAGGTCACGGGCAGGGCAATGATTCCAATTACCATTGGGGGAAAGTCCATATGGCACAACTTCCTGATAGTAAAGGGAGCCCAAAGCGGTGTTTACATTGCGCAGGACATTCTGCACAGGATAGCAGCATTCATAGACCTGCACCAGAGGTGTCTTTGGGCTAAAATACAAACACCATGGCAATTTTTGGATGCTGAAACCGCATTTAAGAGTGATCAGATAGCACCCTATGCAGTGGAAGTTGAGACAACCAAGGAAGTGGTGGTCCCGGCCAATACTAGGCAGGTTACCATACAGCTGAACGTCAAAAAGGGACAGAATTTGCAAGGGAGCAGAGATGTTTTTGTCAACATAAACAGAGAGATTAAGGAACTGGGTTTGGAGGTTGCATATATGCCCCTAGTGGAACTTCAAAGTGGGAGCTGCAAAGTACTCCTTGATAATCTGAACTGCTATGACGTCACCTTGAGGAGTGGCCTTTTAGTGGGAACAGCATTGTCAGATCAGTATTATGCGGCAGACCTGTCAACCCAGATATTGGGGGTTATTCCAGAAATGCAGGATCAGGAAGAGGGAATTACATTTGATGAAATATCTTCTCTCCCTCTAGGGAAGTATACGATCCAATCAATATATCCCCATGAAGCGAGCGGTGATACCCAGCATGTCGTAGAAGGTGAGTACATCGTATTTAAAATGAACGACCCGGGTTGGCCTCTCATACGAGAACTGGCCGGGGGGGAAGAAATGCCCAAGGAAGTCGGGGCTATGGAACTGACGCAGAAATTAGAAGAGCAGTGTGAAATAGATAAGATTCAAACCTTCCCAGAATTTGAGAGGCTGGTAGAGGAGCAGATAGAGAAGGCGGATGGTTGCACAACGGATGAAGAAAGGGAGAAATTAAAACGCATCCTGGTAAAATTCAAAGGTGTGTTCTCACGGGATTCATATGACTGTGGGGTGACAGACTTACATGTAGTGAGGATAGAGACAGACCCTAACCTTCCTCCAGTCTTCCAGAGACAGTATCGGTTACCGTTAGCATCTATGGAAGCATTGGATGAAATCATTAGGAACTTGGAGGACAGGAAAATAATTCGTAAAGCGCACAGTACTTACAACACCCCGATTTTAGCGATAATGAAAGCGTCAGGAAGTTGGCGTCTTTGTTCTGACTTGAGAAAATTGAACCAGAGAATACACAAGTCTAGATGGCCCCTTCCGTATATAGATTTAGGGTTGTCACAAGTCCAGGGGTCAAAGGTCATGACCTGTCTGGACCTGACTAGTGCCTACTGGGCTCTAAAAGTTCAAGATCAAGACCAACACAAGCTAGGGTTCAGTCACAGAAACATTGGCTTCTGTTTCCAGAGAATGCCTTTTGGACTTATCAATGCAGGATCTGAATTCAATGTATTTTTGACAAAGGCATTGCCTGATGCTCAGCAACGTGGGACCCTTACCTATGTTGATGATGTGTTGGTAAAAAGCCCTGACATGGAAAGCCATTTCGCTGAAGTTGAACATGTGCTCCAACAGCTGATGGATGCAGGGGTCAAGGTGTCATTGCAGAAAGCGCAGTGGTTTCGTACTAAAGTTAATTTTCTGGGGCATGAAATTACCCCTCAGGGAATTAATCCGCAGAAAAAGCGAACAGAGGCCCTGTATAAATTAAAAGACCCTGCCACCATCAGAGAATTAAGAAGTCTACTAGGCCTGTTAAACTATAGCCGCAAGTTCATAGAGGATTATGCAGAGATAACGCAGCCTCTAGTGCGGTTATTAAAAAAGGGAATACCATGGAGATGGGCAGACGAACAGGTGAATGCGGTAAAATTATTAAAAGAAAGAATGTCAAATGCCCCATGCTTGGCATATCCAATCAGAGGCAGAGAGTATTTCATTGAGATTGGCTATTCTAAAACATGTTTATCTGCTGTGCTATATCAGAAGCAAGACCAGCAAAACAAGGTCATCTCATTTGCGAGCAAGGCATTATCCCCGGTGGAGCTCAGGTTTAATGAATGTGAGAAAGCATTGCTGGCCGCGATATGGGCCATTCAATACTTTAGACCCCAAGTTCAGGGTGAGAAAATTGTCATTGAGACGGCTCACCAGTCTCTGCAGTATCTGCAGAGCACTACGATTAAGGAAGGCAATTTGTCAAATTCCCGCCTGACGAGCTGGACCATGGCAATGCAGAGCTTTCCTATTGAAGTCAGATATGCGCAAAATAAAAAGAACCCAGTAGCTCAGGGAATTGCGGATTTGCACGATTGCCAAAAAGAGAACTGCCCGGATGCAGAGTTGACTGAGTGTAGCGATTTGGAGCCATTTGTGGATACACCTCATAAAATATATGATGAGGAAAAATGTAGAGGGTTGCCGACAGTTTTTGTAGATGGTTGCGCATTCCATGTGAAGGAGGGTGAGACAGACCAGTTGGTAGCAGGAATTGGGAATGCATGGGCTCATGACTTCCCAGTTCCAGCACAGGGATTTAAATTAGGACCGCGCAGCAGCCAGGTGGCAGAACTAATGGCTGTGTATAAAGCAATCTTGACCGCGGTGGAAAATAAACTAACAAGTGTGGTAATAATAACAGACTCCATTTATGTGCGGAACGGGTTTGTGGAGTATCTCCCGGCCTGGAAAAATAGGGGGATGTTATGCGCCAATCGGAAACCGCTGAAGCATGCCAATTTGATCATGGCAATAGATGACCTGGTGGTGAAAAATGAGATTACGGTATACTGGAAAAAGACGAAGGGACATAGCAAGATTCTAGGGGAGGAGAAGTCTGGGAACGACAAGGCCGATTTGCTAGCAACAGAAGGAGCCATAAAGGGCGAGTTCATAGAATCAGAACACCTGTTGCAGGCAAAAGAAGTCGCTGTGATTACTAGGAGCCAATCGAAAGAGCAGCAAGCTCCTGCGGTTCAGTGGGCTCGAACAACTCCGGACCCGGATTTAATAAATTCCCAACTAAAAGATGGGTGCGTCGGGAAGCTGTACAGGTATTTACAGGATAAAGACGCGAATCCTATCTGTGAGGCAGACATTCAGAGTAATGAGGAGTTACGAATATACATGAGGAGCCCAAAGAAATACTCCATCCAGGATGGTTTATTAGTCAGGACAAGCAACTCAGGCGTTACGCAATGGGTGGTCCCTAAGGATTTTCGAGGTGTAATGATGGAACATGCACATAATGAGATAACTGCGGGGCACAGAGGCGCTAAGAAGACAGCGGAGATCTTAGCTGAATTGGCATATTGGCCACATCTCTACCAAGATGTGATCATGTACTGCCGGGGTTGTCTCACGTGTGCACAGTTTCAACCAAGTAAACCGCATCATAGAGCCCCTTTGCAGAAAAGAGGACTGGTTACGCCGTGGTCAAATGTGCAAATTGACTTCATAGGCCCAGTGGTGAAATCAGCCAGGGGGAATAAATACATGCTGACAGTCACCTGCCTATTCACTAAATGGGTAGAGTGTCTGCCCGCATCCAATTGCAAAGCTGAAACAGCGGCAATTCTACTTATAAATCATGTCTTTTCGAGGTTTGGCTTGCCATGTTTCCTCGCCTCGGATCGAGGTTCCGCCTTTGTGGCAGACGTGATGAAAAGGATGTGGGATATTCTTGGGGTAAAAAGGCAACTTCACATAGCATACCACCCAGCCAGTAGCGGGGGGGTGGAACGGTATAATCAAACCATCGTTGGTATGTTGAAAAAGTTTGTCTCAGAGACTGGTAGGGACTGGGACCTAAAGTTACCCTTAGTCCTAATGGCCATAAGGGCCACGCCCACCGAAGCGACCAAAATGAGCCCATTCGAATTGATGACAGGCCGCAAGCTTAGAACCCCTGCGCACCTGTTGTACAAAACGAACGAGCAAACGCTCATATCTGCATCATCTGTCTACGAATATATAGTAGAATTGAGGAAGCATCTCCAATTTGCGTTCGCTTTCGCCCAGAAAAATTTAGAGAAAGCGGCAGACGTCAATAAAACATTTTATGATCAGAAAGCAAGTGCAAGAGAATATGAGATAGGTGACGAAGTTTATCTATACAACTTTGCTAAGAACAGGGCACAACATAGGAAGTTCCTACCATCCTGGAAAGGGCCCTATGCTGTCGTGGACAAATTGTCCCCAGTTGTCTATAAAATCCGGATAAAAAGAGACCAGGTTGAAACTGAAAAGTGGGTGCACGTGAACCAAATTAAGTTCCGTCACCCACAGGCCCAAGTCAGGGAGATAGAGGCGCCCCAGATTCAGCCAGAGCAGAGTGGAACGTCTGTATACAACGAGGAGGAGTGAAGACAAGAAGACATCGTAACAGGTGAATAAGGTTGTCTTTGATAAACCAGAAAGAATGGATACCCCTGGGTAATAGGTGAGTAACGTAATTCAGTGTGAGTGGATAGGAATGATTCTGAAATAAGGATGCGTGTGAGAGGGTGATACATTGTTTCTGTCCCGCAACCAAGTAGGGGAAAAAGGATAAAAATTGAAACGATAAAATACTTAATCATCTCTTATCATTTCAGAAAAATTAATCGGCTATCCCATTCAGGGTCGAGGTCGAACCGGCGGGGACCCTTGGAGCCAGGAGAAGGAAACCCGAGGAGCCGCGCAAGGTGCGAGAGCAGCGGACCAGGAAAGAGGTTCTCCATCTCCCGACGATCCACGGCTCAGCGAATCCTTGATCCAACGCCGGAGGAAGATGTTCGAATGGGGAGGAAGAATCTATTGGCTTCTGCACATATTTTCCCTGGGAGCCACATTGTTTCATGGTATCAGGGCTCAGGGGACCCCAGAGATCAGAGAGGGGCCCACGTCAGGGGTCCTGATTAAAAATAACCAGGGTATACTCCTAGTCGATAGGAAGCTGATATCGCAGACCATCTTTGTCAATATGGACCCTGAGAGAACTCTGAAGCGCTGGAGCAGTGAACTCCAAGGGAAACCCAGTAAAGAGCAGGACGCGTGGTTCATGAACCATATCAGCAGGACGAAAGAGTCCGTCAAAGAGACTCTTAGACAATTGGAAAAAACGTATATCCTAAAAGGCGAGCCACCTGTGCATAGAGATAAGCGTTTCATTGGTCTCATAATTGGGTTAGTAGTCACGACAGTGGCAGCCGCCGTGATTGGCTCCACGATGAGTGTGGCCAACGCCATTTCAGTGGAATCTGTGAAGCAAAGAACTGAACAATTGAAAGACTCACTGAATGAGATACGGGAACAAATGAAGCAGCAAGAATCTCTGACCGAGCAAATAATACAGGTGGTGAACCAGACAGTGCTCGTGCAAAACACTCATGCGGAAATGTTGTCCCGGTCTATTAACCTCCACGAAAAGGCATATCTGGAAAGGTCTGGGTTCTATGGGTTCGTGGAGCCCATCATTTATCTGACTCAAGACTTATTGAGGGAAACTCAGGCCAGTATAGACAGTTTGATCCAAGGCAAGGTCCCGATGTATCTGGTGCCGGTAGAGACTGTAAGAAAAATCCTGGAAGAGATCCACCGTAAGGAAGTGTCTGAAGTCCAATTGGCCGTGGCCTACGAGATGGGCTGTTCAGTGACGGTTTTTTTGGATATTGAACTAATGCAAATATCTTTTATCGTCAACCTACCTTTGGTGATCCCCGAGAATGTATACCAGTTGAAAACAGTAGTGAACGTGGGGACATGGCAAGGGGACACGTATCTGAAAGTCGTAACGCCCGAGGTACTGGCCTACCAGGAGTGGAATCAAGGAATCTATTTAGTTCCTAATTTGAAGAATTGTGTCATGTTTAAAGATACGAACTACTTATGTCCCGGCAAACCTTTTGTTCCTCAAACAGTGGTGGATCTGTGTGGTGTTATCGAATCAACTGAGGCCACCACATCTTGCGATTTGACTGTCAGTAAACCAGATATAGTACTGTTCAATACGGTAGTGGTATTATTAGACAGGGAATGGTTGATCAGTACAACATTGCAGAACCTGACCATTTCCTTTACAGCCCACGGGACGTTCAAGGTGGTCCCCATAAAGCATAGGGTATCACTGATCAAAGTCCCTCGGGATGCGATTGTCACCGTGGGCAGCCAGATCCTGTTTTACGTCCCGGGGGAGGCCGTGGAGAGTGAGTTGGAGTTGATTAATACTTTCAACCAAGCGACTATTCCCATAGATGAGGATCTTAAATATCTGCTGGATAATAAACTTAATCACACTGTGCGAGTGTCAATTAGTAGGAAAAATGTTACAGTTGATCCCATGATATGGTCACACTCCGATAAGCAGATGGTGGGAGACAGGAGTTGGGGGAAAATCAAGATGTATGCCGCGATGATTGCACTCCTGTCCATCATAGGGTGGTTGATAGGATTGACGGTTGTTCTGGGCAAATTATCAAGGAAAAAACAGAAGAAGATAGCCAGGTCGAATGCCGGGCGAAAGGTCAGGGCTATCCCGGTTACTAAGATAGTGGAGATGGAGGGCATCCTGGATTCAGGTCCCCTCTAAGCGTGGTGAACACTGGGAAGGGTCGGAATCGTAGTCACTGACGCTTTCATCAGATCAATGAGATGAACTAATCTTTTTGATCTGGTGAAAGGGGGGATTATGTCAGGACTATTGGCAGTCGCAAAGTTACAACTGTCGTAAGTCACGCCCTGGGTGTGCAGACGCAAAATATGAAGGCGTATTTTAGACTAGCCTTGGGAGTCATGTAATTGTTAACTCTCATGAGTTGGGAATTTCCTGTGCAGATAGGCAACGAAACAGTTAACACACACTGCTGAAAAATATCAGAAAATTCGTTGGGAAGTGAGTAGAATCCTGCCGGGGCTCTGCTTGCGTGTGGAGGCAGGCCCGCGCAAGGCGCAGACTGGCTCCCAGGGGTGAAGGTTAAAAATGCCATAAAAACTGGGCCCGGCAGGGAGAGAGAGAGAGCGGGCTTATCTTAAACCAGACCCGGCTGGCTGGCGCCCTGTCAGAAGAATAAAATTACGGCTTAAGGCAAACTTTTCACCCCAGCCCTGATTTTCTGAGCAGAACAAAAGAAAAAAAAATATATGTGCCGTCTAAGACAGAACGGTGAAATTCTACCCCCTCAGATTGGGCGGGGGAAGGTGTAGGATAAAGGGTGGACACACGAGACACACACACACACGGACAGGAAGACAAGAAACACGAGGGAGTCCAGGCAGAGGGGGCCAGATTGGAAAGACGCACCCCGAGAGGGAGGCTGGCTGGGAGAGAGCGGCCCGCTGCCTGCGCGTGTCGGAGAAAAACAGACTGTGCTTGACCCGCTGATTGAGGTATGTCAGCTCGGGGGAAATGATAGCTTTAAAAACTGACTGAGTGATTTGACCGCTGTTCGCTGGGGGGGAAGAAATTTGGTCTGACACGCGCACTTGAGAGACTGCAAACTGCACGGCGTTTCAAGGGAAAATACCAGCTGGCCCTGCCAGCACTCTGCAGTCGACCAACCGAGCCTGTCAGAAAAAAAGAAATAGTTTAGCAGAATTGTGGTCATGTCACTCAATCGGATCAAATAATCAAAATTATTACAGGGAAATTAACTCTCTTCTGTTAAAGTCTACGCCATTTAGCCAGATCAGGTGGAAACAATCCCTATAGAAAAATAATTTCTGTCTTATTCATGTGAAGTTGGTGAAATTCAGTTGAAATCAAGTAGTGTGGAGAAGTGATTTCCTTTTCAATGCAGTCTGAAAATAGTGAACGTTTTACATGGGGTGATTTGAAGATTAGGCCCTAGAATCAAACTAAATGTTTAGTGGTGGAATATATTCAGAGTAAACTTGTTATCAGATAATTGTGGAAAGTGATTGTGTATCAATATATGGACAAAAGTGAAATATATTATACTGAATAGTTAATCATCATTCTAAAATCAAGTAGTTTAGAAAAATGACTTTCTTTTCCTTAATGAAATCCGAAAATTGTGAAATAAACGTTTACATTTTGTGATTTGAAGATTGGGCCCCAAAATTAAATGGAAATGTATTTTCTGATTTGAAGATTGGGCCCCAAGATTAAAAATGAAATGTATTTTGTTATGGGAAATGTTGATCCATGAGTAAGTATCCGTATAAAAACAGCAAGGTATAACTGCACACCGGGGATAAGTCGATAGT
>JASBQL010498514.1:0-11125 GCA_030264975.1 Desmognathus pascagoula | reverse complement strand
CAGGTGACCGAGGGCACCCCGTAGTGGTGCCCCAAACGAATCCTGACTAAGAGACACCTAGGTGAGTTACTACACACACACACACACACACACACACACTTAGTGCGGTGAGGCAAGCAGACAATTCTTCTTCTTTAGCGAGACTTATGCAAATACTAGTGGCCAAAACCTAACGCTACTGTTCTTATTTGCAGTACCCTGACTCTAATTTTGATATTCACCAAGACTTTGCTGCTTTATACTATCATTGCCTGCATTTTGTTGGAAAGTTGCTCCTTTGCACTGTGCTGCTGCCTGGCACCATTTGCACTTTGCACAATATTGACTTTTACTGCATTCTGCCTGATTATAAATTTGTTCCTGCACTCTGTTGCTGCATTACACTTTGCTCTTTGCATAATATTCATCATTCTGTGTTGTATTAACCCACCGCAGCTGTTAATAATAACGGTGCGGTTCCACTCCTGCTAAGTAAGCGCCACCTGCGCATCTTGTTAGTACCCTTGTGACATAGAGCCGTTGCCCTTTGGCTCTTCTTTCAAGGTTTTTTCCTTCCTGCACTTTAGCTCTTAGAAGAGCTCTCTCAGAGCTTCTACGCTCCAACTAAGTCTGTTGTCAGTATCTAGAGATTTTTACCAGTATTATTGTATCTTTTAACCACTCCTGTTTTTATTCTACTCTTTGCATTTTATGATATTTTATCTCTGTTTTTATTGTGTCACGAATATTGCTGCTTAGAATAGTTGTGTACTGGCTACATAGCCTTTGTAAGATTAGGCAACCCGATTAAACTAAATTTCCCAGAATCCTCAGTTGGCATTTCAACCCGTCGGCGGCGCGTTAGCGCCGGCGCGTTGGGGCCAGGTTTCACGGGCCAGTCTGCGCCAGTCCGCGCTAGTGAAGCGCCAGCGCCAGTACACTATGTCCGCTCCTGTACTGTTTGGTGGTGATTGGGCTGAGGCCCTAAAATTCTGGAACAGCCTTGACGCTCTTACAGCCGATACTAATATTCAGAATGAAGTCCCTACTCTTTGGGACAATACCGCCGCTCTCACCCTGGATTGGGAGCCTTGGCGAGCTCAGGAGCGAACTGAGGTTCTTTCGACCCCACATAGTATAGCTGACGGCCAGGTGAGTTACAAGGGGGCTTCACAGCCACACCCTGCTGCAGCAGTACTTATTTATCAATCTTTTTCCTACTCCTCGGTTTGTTCAACTTTACTACCCACTATTCAATCCTCGGTTGTTGACTGGGTCCCTCCGAGCTGTGACCCTGCTTGTATTCGCTTAGCGCTCTTAAATTCCAGATCGATAGTCAAGCATGGTTCTGAGTTAGCTGACATAATCCTGGAAAGAGAAATTGACATTATGTGCGTGACGGAGTCTTGGTTACACGAGGCAGCTAATCATGCAGCTAGCCTGGCTACGCCTGAGGGATTTCATATGTTACGAACAGATAGACCATTAGGCATAGGTGGGGGAGTTGCGGTCTTGTTTCAGGATAAATGGCCAGTCCATACAGTGGTAACGGATACCTTGACAGATTGTGAACATCTCTTCTTCAAAATATCCCTGGACAATAACACCTCTCTGTCGTGTCTGGTTCTTTATAGACCTCCCCCTCCCCTACCACTCTTCAAAGAACAGCTTTTAGGTCTTATCTCTGTAAACTTGTCACCTAAGTCTAAATTCATCTTGATGGGTGATTTTAATTATTGGGCTTTGGACCCCTCAGATGCTGAAGGGGTAAAACTACTTTCCGCTTTGGAATCTCTAGGCTTTGTACTTCATACAAAAACAGCTACACATATGTATGGTCATATACTTGACTGGGTGCTTTCACATAATGTGAATTTTTCACAGGTTGAAATTCTTCCATGTGCCTGGTCTGATCATTCTCTGATCCTTACTACACTCCCTCTCACTAATGTTAGTGACAAACCTGTTGCCAAGAGAAGCGTGGCCTTACGACGCAACTTAAAAAATATTGTCCCCAGTGCCTTTGTTTCGCATCTTCAACCCTCCTTGAATGAACTCTTAGAAGTTGAGGATGTAGATTCATTAGGTTCTGGACTAAGAAATTTATTAAATACCACAACTGATAAGCTAGCACCGTTAAAATTGAAGATGGTTAAACATGAGACCAGAAACAAGGGCTGGTTCTCAGATCGCATTATACAGGCTAGAAATGTCAAGCGCCGAGCCGAGGCCTGTTGGAGGAGGAATCCCACTGAGGAATCCAAGACACTCTATAAAAAAGCAGCTTCCCTTTATAAACAGCAAATTGTGTTAGCGAAATCTGATTTTTTTAATAATAGGATTGTGTCTGCAAATTCTGATTCCAGAGAGCTCTTTAAGATTGTTAAAGAGATGGAGACAAGAGTTAATTTTGAGGGTGAGGCTAATGAGTCTGAAGAGTGGTGCCAGACCATCCAAGACACCCTTTTTCAGAAGATTGAGAAACATGTCCGTATTATTTCTGACAGATTGGCCGCTCTTCCGCCTTGTACTGAGTTTGAGGCCAAGGCTTTGGAACAATCTCGACCTGGCTCAACTCCTGAGTTCTCCTTTCATCCTATCTCAATCACTGAACTTACTGATATTGTGCTACAAATGAAGCCCACGTCTTATAAGGGTGATGTGTGCACCGCTGAACTCATTCAGAACTCCATTTCAGCGTTGGCCCCCATCCTGACAAACCTGGTTAACATCTCATTCTCCACCGGTAGGGTTCCTTCAGCAATCAAGGAGGCATGGATTACCCCGCTTTTAAAAAAGGCTGGACTTGATGCGAAGGACCCACTCAATTACCGACCAATTACAAATGTCTCCTTTATTTTAAAAATTTTAGATAAAGTTGCTTTTATTCAAATGCAGGAGTTTTTAGAATTTTATCAGCTTTTAAATTGTAGACAATCTGGTTTTAGACGTGGCTTTGGGACTGAGTCTGCCCTACTTGACCTGAAAAACTGTCTTGCTGATATTATAGATAAAGGTAGCCCTGCCCTGCTGCTTTTATTAGATCTCAGTGCGGCGTTCGACTTGGTTGATCACGATTTGCTAGTCGAGCGCCTCATGAAGAACTTCTCCTTTTCCAGCTTAGCAGCGGGCTGGGTCAAATCCTTTCTGGATGGTAGGTCAGCACGAGTTTGTATTGGATCCGCAGCTGCCAAGCCTACCCCTCTGACCAGAGGCGTCCCACAGGGCTCATGCCTCTCGCCCACCCTGTACAATCTTTACACCTGTCCTTTATTTGACGCCCTGGATCAAGTGGGGGTAGGCTTTACTAATTATGCGGATGATACGCAGCTTTTTTTTCCCTTGTCAGGTAACTACAATACAGATGCTGCTACCATCTCAGAGACTTATGGGCTTATCCAAAGGTGGATGGCGGTTAATGGGCTGGCTCTAAATGGTGGAAAAACTGAGATTTTAATTGTTGGTACTAAGGCTAAAGTTAATGCACTCTCTCCAGATTACGCCTCTTTTGCGATTGAGGGTTGCAATATTCCTGTGGCCAAGTCAGTGAAAACCCTGGGTGTTTTTCTGGACTCACAGTTATCCATGCATGAACAAGTGTGCAAGGTCAGATCTGCCTGTACATATGTTATCAAACTTCTTAACCAGATTAGAAAATTCCTGACTGAAAAAAACATGGCAAGAGTTGCCGGTGCCCTGGTGAATTCCAGGCTTGATTATTGCAACAGTCTACTCGCTGGTGTTAATCGTAAAACAATAGACTTGTTGCAAGTGACTCAGAATAATGCAGTGCGAGCGGTAAAGGGGATGTCTCGTTTTGAACACATCTCTGAGGCCAGACGCAGCCTGCATTGGCTCCCGGTTGCCATGCGTATTACGCATAAGATTGACACTTTGGTCTTTAGGTGCCTCAATGAGACAGCACCAACATATCTATCTAACACTGTGTGTCTACATAAACCCGCGAGATCATTGCGCTCTGCGAGTGAGAACAAACTTGTGCAACCACGCTTTAACCTGGCCACATTTGGGGGCAGAACTTTCCCGGCACAAGGGGCTCTGGCCTGGAACAAACTGCCAAAAGAGATTCGTGATTTAAGAACCATTGAGAGCTTTCGTAAAAAGCTGAAGACGCATTTGTTTGAGGTCACCTAGTGGGCCTCCTCTTCTGTTTCCACTTTTCTATTTGACCCTGGCTATGCTTTTACTTGCCTCTTGATAACGTTTTGTTGTGACGAAGGGGTGCCCTGAGGCCTATGGGCGAGTGGCACATGAAATAAGTTAGTGTAATGTAATGTAATGTAATGAAGAGTCACAGTTAATTTCAGAAAATATATATTCTCGACCAGAAGGATTATTTCAAATTCATTCTATATACCCAGAATTACCTTCTGATGAAATTGAAGTACAGCATAGACAAGAAGGTGATACTATTGTATTCTCAGTTAAAGAATCAGAAATAGAGTACTGCTGCCATGCGACAACCAAAGATCTAACTCAGCAATTAGAAGAACAATATGAGTTAGCTACCCCTGAGATGTTTCCTGGGTTTACTAAGCTGATTGAAGAACAAATTACAAAAGCCGATGGGTGTGCCAATGAATCAGAGAAAGCTGAGTTGAGACAGATGTTCATTGATCATCATGAAGTTTTTGCCAGGGATTCATATGATTGTGGAGGCACTCACTTGCATGTGATGAAAATTCCCACTGATCCAGATTTACCACCAGTGTTTCAGAGACAATATAGATTACCTATGGCATCAATAGAAGATTTATCTGAAATCATTAAAAATTTAGAGGAAAGAAAAATTATACGAAAGGTACATAGTTCTTTTAACACCCCGATTTTAGCCGTTCTTAAACTGAACGGGACTTGGAGACTTTGTGCGGACCTCTGCGAGTTAAACAAGAGAGTACATCAATCACGGTGGCCAATACCCTACATTGATCAAGGGTTAGCACAGATGCAAGGAGCCAAGATATATACTGCACTTGATTTAACCAGTGGATATTGGATAGTGCCAGTAGCTAAGGAAGACCAATACAAACTTGCATTCACGTTTCAAGATAAATCCTATTGCTGGCAACGTTGTCCGTTCGGGTTCATTAATAGTGGTAGTGAATTTAACATATTTATTACAAAGGCTTTGCCTGATGCACCTGAAAGAGGTACGTTAACATATGTAGATGACGTACTGTTGAAAAGTGAAAATTTTCAGAGACATTTAGAAGAAATAAAACATGTATTAAAACAGTTAAAAGAGGCTGGTGCTAAAGTGTCATTACAGAAAGCACAGTGGTGCAGAACTAAAGTGAACTTTTTAGGACACGAAGTTACACCTAATGGGATAAACATCCAAAAGAAGAAAATAGAGGCTATACTTAAATTAAAAGAACCAAGATGTGTTAAAGATGTACGAAGCATTTTGGGATTGTCCAATTACAGTCGAAAATTTATTGAAGATTATTCTGAGATAATACAACCTTTATTGAAACTACTAAAGAAGGATAGCAAATGGGAATGGACAGAGGAACACAGTAAAGTGATTAAAACATTAAAGGATCGATTGGTGAATGCACCGTGTCTTGCATATCCAAAGAAGGATAAAGAATTTTTTCTAGAAGTAGGACATACTGACAGATGTTTATCTGCAGTATTATATCAGAAAGAAGACAATATTCCTAAAGTTATATCATATGCAAGTAAAACATTATCAGAAGTTGAAGTTGCCTTTCCCAAAGTTTATTCAAATTCAAATAGCATTAATTACAAAAATAAAACATACAATTAATTTCAATATAAAATCAGATTTTTTAAGGCAAAAGCAAGTCTCAAAAAAATGTACACTCTAACAATTGCACCATAATCTGTCGCCTTCAGTAATTTTTCAATGTTAAGTATTTTCTCCTTGGTGAAGAATGCCTGTAACCATTGATCGCGTATATCCTTTACATGAGGACAGTGGCAGATCATATGAATGGCATCATCAATACAATCAATACAATATTCGCAATAAATGTCATTTTTTTTGTTTTCATTCCTAATATTGAGGAAATATTTGGTGGGTAGTAATCCCATTCGCAGTTTCATGTATGTTCTAAGTACCCTAAGATCACCAGTCAATGTTACATAAAATTCCCTTCTCTGGTGCGTTCTAAGCTGTATGTAATCTTTACAGGATGATAGTTTTGTACAGTGTTTGATTGCTGCCGATATATGATTTATTTCTATTTTTTGTTTAAGTATCGGTATGTCTACTGGGTTCTCGCATTCGGGTATGACAGTAACATTATGTTTGGCCAATATGGAGTTGACATACTGTATGTAGATATAGTTATGTGGGCCCTTTATTGCCTCTAACAGACATGCTGTGGCTAGTGATGGTGGATCAGTAAATATTAGCTTGCAATAGAATTTGACAGTGCGCATTTCAGCGCTTGCTAACAACGGTACTAGGTTTAATTCTAGATTTATTAATTCCATGGGAGTGGACAACGGCAGATTCAATATGGTTTTCCAATATTGTCCCTCCCATGTCTTCAACATGTGTTGTGCCGCTCTAGCCCACACCTCACAACCGTATAAAAGGCTGTTTGCCCAGTTGGTACGGTATAGTCTAATTAAAGGCTCAAATGACCTTAGTTCCAATGCACTTTTTAATTTACAAATCCCATACGTTAAGCTTTTGGCCTTCATTGTTGTGTATTGTAAGTGGGTATCCCATTGGCCTCTGTTATTAAAAGTGAGGCCTAGATAGGTAATGGACTCAACACATTCGATGATCCCACATGTGAGTTTTAAATCTCCACATGTTTTTTTAAGATGTTTGGGATTAATTTTCATTATTTTTGTTTTTGAAAAATTGATCGCGAGTCCATTGGCCGCACAGTAGCTGGAAAAAAGATCCATGGATTTTTTTATGCCTTTTAGTGAAAGATCTAGGAGCATGGTGTCATCCGCGAATGTAAGCAATGGGATTTGGCCTCCTCCCATTTTTGGGGGGATTAGCTCAGGTGCTATTAGACATAAGGGTAGGTCTGAAATAAACAAACTAAATAATATTGGTGCCAAAACACACCCCTGCTTTAATCCTTCCTGTGTCGGTATTTTTGCGGAGAGTTCTCCCTTTGACCCCCATCGAACCCTAACCCATGTCTCACTATAGAGTAGGGAGATAGCCTTTATTAGTCTAGGGTCAACACCGATTTTCAACATTTTAGCCCATAATAAGTTCCTGGGCACCTTGTCGAAGGCCTTTTCTAGGTCCACAGATATAAGGTAAAGCGGGTATTTCTTGTTTCTTACATACTTGTCTATTAGTAATTCTAATGTCAGGAGATGGTTCATCGTAGAATGGCCTGAGCGAAAACCTGCTTGGGACAAGGGAATGATGTTATTGAGCGTACACCAAGTGGTTAATTCATGTAGTAAGATCTTTGCGTATGTTTTCCCCGCTGTATCTAATAGGGCTAATAATCTATAGTTATGGGGATTAAGACGACTGCCCTTTTTATGTACCGGGAATAACAATGAACCTTTCCACGTCTCAGGTATTATGTTAGCGGAAAAGGTATAAGCTACAACAGGTTGCAAGATAGTCGCCCACAAAGTGGGGAAGTATCTATAGCATATTGCCGGGATATTGTCAGGTCCTGCAGAACGGGTTGGTTTGGTCGTTGTAATAATCTCGGCTATCTTGTCAATAGTGGGTGTATTTAATGGCATTTCAGATTGACGAAAAGGAATCGCTGGAAAGAGATTTTTGACAGCATATAATTCGGATACATAAGTTACCCAGGTAGTTTCTGGAAGGTTGGCGTCGGGCTTACTGTTTGTTTGAGTATGTATTACAGTGTTGATTAGTTTCCAGAATGTTTTATAATCTGAATTTTCCATAGTTTGTATAAGTGTTTGTCCCATATATTGCTTGTAATCTTTTTCTTTCTTGGTAACTAATACCTTATATTCTGTTTTCATACGCTCATAACTAGTGTCTAGTGTGGTTAGCGGATAATCTATAGTTATTGCTTTCTGCCAAAGTGCCTTACGCTTGATTTCACATTCCCTATCAAACCATCTAGGAAGATCACCTTCTGGATTCCCACTTGTGTGTCTAACTAGTGGTTGCTGGTACTGGTTAGAGATAGTTCGTTGCGTATGAAGTAATAACTTTATAGGATCATCTATAATATGGGATACTATTAACGACATCTCTTTTAACAGATTGCCATATGTTTCTAACTGATGATCGTTTAGGTTGATGCGCATCTTGCGCTGCACAGTAACTGGTAATGTATATTGAGGTCTCTTAGTTGGTAACAGACTTCGAGTAGGATAAAAGGATAGTGACATCATAGCATGATCGCTGCCTCCATGCCATTTTAGCTCTAAGTGGGGATGCCACTGAAATAGTTCTGGACTTATAATGAAGTAATCAATTGACGCAGACTGCTTTCCGCGTCTGAACGTCGGATCGGAAATAGAACTGCCAGGTACTCGGCCATTAGCGATAGCTAAGTTATGGCTAGTGATTATATGGCTTATCTGCCGACTATTCTGGGTCGGTTTGCAAGGAGTGTAATTAGATGGTAATATAAACTCTGGGGCTTCTTGATTATATTTATCCCATTCTGCATAGAGTCCAGGATGCAATATATTGGTGTTAAAATCTCCCCCCCATAGGATGGTATCTAGGGGGTAATCTGTACATAGACCATCAATAAGTGCATCTACGTTTTTTAAATAGGTGTTAACATTTTTTGTTTCCAAATACAGTGGCCTAAAATAACAATTGATAAGCCAGATGTATGGCTGATTGTCCATAGGAGTCGCAACACGTATGCATAAAACACCCGGTAAATCAGAGAAAATAGTGACAATTGACCAATTGAGCTGCACATTGATTAATGTTGCTAAGCCACCAGCATTGTGGCCCATGGTTGATAACTGCGCGAATTGATGCACACAACAAAACCCATCGAACTCTACTGCTGTTGTGGACCAAGTTTCTTGTAAAAAAAGAAAATCATATGATTGAATAGTTTTCCATGTTGTGGCATGCTTCACCCTTGCTACACCCGCGCAGTTCCAGCTCAGGCCACGAATGCTGGAGGCGTGCTGTGGTTTAAAGGCAGGATTCCACATGCGATAGGTCTCTTAGCATGCTTTGATCTGAAAGCTGCCAATTTCCATAACATTCGTCTTGTTCTTCGAAAAGTGACCTGTTCTGCATGCGCCGCCTTTTTGCTGGTGTTTCTTCCGTAAAGTGGTACACAAGCTCTCGATGAGTTGTTCTTGCCATTTTTGATGGAGTTGAAGTGTGGGTTAAAGTAGACCCATTAATAGATCTATTCGATTTTCTCCTTGCAGTTGTCATTGTGCAAAAAAGTTCGACCCCTTTACTAACAAAAAATTCCTCTTGGTTCCAAACCATATCTTTAATCAGGGTATTTTTAAAAGTAATTTTAGTTACTACTTTGTTGTCAGGAAGTGGTGTATATGCAAATGAATGAACATCCTTTTTATTGATATTGCGCAAGGCTGGGTGTAGATTGCATATCTCCAGAAACGAGGTAAGATTGAATGATTTATTGTTGAACCCATCCTCTTGCCAAAATATCGGGAGAAAATGAATGCTATTTGACGATCCTTGTAGTTTGTTGTCTTCTAGTTTTTTTGCATCAAGTGCATTCGGCAACTTCCCTTTGGGGTGCGTAATAAGTTCGCTTGGTTTAATTTGGGCCTTATTGGTCTTTGGCACGAACGCTTCTGCGTTCGTATTCAGGCCTCTTGTAATTGCAGTATGGTCTTTTTCTTGCCCAAATGAACTCAGTAATTTTCTCATTTTTTCATCTGTAGTTGACACGGTGTTAAAGACGCGCTGCGTTTCTTTGAGTGTTTGCACTAGTAAGCCCTTGTCTAATTTTTGAGTTTTTACAATCTGGTCTATTTTGGTATCGACCGCCAACAGATGTTTATCTGTTTCTCCGATTTTTGTGCGTACAAGCGCAAGGTTCTTGTTAGTCTGGATTTGGTTGTCGTCGACTTTTTGATTTAATTTGTCGATAGTGAGCTTTTGGGCTTCTAACAATCTAGTCATTGTATTAAGGGCGTGTGCCATTTTCTCTATTACCATCAGATGTTGCTGGTTCCGGTCGGTTACTTGGCTAATTCTTGTTTCATTATCCCCTTGTTCATTACTATTTTCAAGATCCTCGCCATTTACGCTTAGGTCAATGAAAGGTGGTAAAGTTGAACGATTAGTTATGTTAGGAGCCTTGCCATTATCAGTACTCACAACCTGCTGGAATGATAGTTCAAGAATTGATGTGTTTGATGTACTCAATATGTCCGCGTGTTGTGATACTGATATTGCCGCACCCTGTCTTCCTTCTATTATAGGGGGAGAAGGATGGACTTCGACAGTAATGAATTGATTTTTTCCTTTTGTTTTTAAAGGTTGCTCTTGTTGGTTTGTTTGTGTTGCATATTTCTCCATGGTGGTTTGTGAGAGTGGAGTACTAGTGGTGGCAATTAATTGTAGCTTGTTTTTGCGTGTTATTGGCATATTGACCACTATGGTTTAGACTAATAGTCAATAGGTGATCTGGCGACTGTGTCCCTAAGGAGCCTTGCTACAGCTATGTAGTATTAAACAGTCACTGGTACAGCGGGGCTGATTTCCTTTACTGGGGGTATCAGGATCACCAATATGTAATATAATGAATCTAGTGGTCTTGACAGTAAACAAACAAACCAGAGAGACGAAATGAAGTACCTTTATGGCCGTCGTCCAGCCGGAGACAGCCAGAGACTATGGTGAGCACTCGTCCGCACTCTCCCGCAAACGCTACGCTAACGCTTGTGTGCGCGTAGCTTTTAGCTGCATCAGGTGAGCGGGGGGGCGGGGCGCCAGATCGAGGAAGGCGCGGTCTCTGTAATTCTCAATGGATAGACTGGGTCGCCTGGTTGACCTCAGCCTGCTGTGACTATCCTTTCACAGCGCCGCACTTCACGCAATAGAAAGTTGTTTTTGGCCGCTGATCCTTGTGGAGCGTCTCTCGCACCAGCCAGAGACTATGGTGAGCACTCGTCCGCACTCTCCCGCAAACGCTACGCTAACGCTTGTGTGCGCGTAGCTTTT
>JASBQL010487430.1:0-11156 GCA_030264975.1 Desmognathus pascagoula | reverse complement strand
GGCCACGCGTCCCTGTGTGGCGGCGGCCACGCTATGTGGTGTGGCGGCGGCCACGCTTTGTTATTGTGGCGGCGGCCACGCTTCCCTGTGTGGCGGCGGCCACGTGGCGTCTGTGCCGCGGTCGTGCGCGGGGTGAGTGGCGGCGGCCACCGGCGTGTGCGTGTTCGGGCCTGGGGGAGGGCAGAGAGTGGGGTTCTTCAGTCCCTCGTCGCCAGTGTCGTGGCGTCCTGTTGAGAGCCCCGGGGACCGGGAGAAACGCACGCACACAGCTCGCTCTTGGTGTGGGGACGCCGGAAGTGAGTCATCACTTCCGGCGGCTCCTTTTATTGAGGCGGGGCACACACGCCCCTTGCTCTACGGTGCCTCACAGGGCACAAGTGACCTCAGTACATCCCTCCCCCCTTCACGTGAGAGTAGAGTCTTTCAGGCGCTCACCATTGGTAGAAGTCTCTGAGGTGAGAAGGTGGTTGTCTCAGTCGTGACGATGCTCTGGCGCCTGGTGGGGGTGTCATCGCATGTGGGTGCTGTCCGCTGGGTTGGGCAGGTGCCGGTGGTCCTTGGGCCAGCTGATGTGGAGCGGGCGGATGTGGTGGAGGAGCCTGGGTGATCTGGGCGCGGTAGTGGAGCGCCTGTTCGGGTGCGGGTGTTGCTGGCAGAGGCCTCGTGTGCCCACCCCCGGGGGGCGTGACGACGCATGGAGTGGATGGTAGGCGTCTGAACCATGAGGCGTGTCTTGTTACTGTCCGGCCGCCTCTCGACGCGGAGACCATGGAGCCCTTCACGTTGGTCACCAGCAGGGGGTCGAGGTGGTAGGGTGTGGAGAGCTTGTTCGGTGGCCTGTCCTGGCGGAGCAGCACTGAGTCCCCCGGCAAGAGTCCGTGGGGAAGGGGTGGTCGGGCTGTGGATGCTGCAGCATTGGCAGAGGATCTGCTCAGGAAGCCTTTCAGTGCTGCGGAGGACGGGGGCTGCGTGGCGTTGGGTGGGAGGGGAAGCGATGCCTGCATCGGGCGACCCAGAAGGGCGGTGGCAGGCGGTGTCCCTGTGGAGCAGTGGGGCGTTGTGCGATAGGCACGCAGAAAGGTGGTCGTGGCTGTGCGGAGGTCTTGGTTGGTGGCCGATGCAATTTGCAGGGCTCGCTTGAGGGTCTTCATGAACCTTTCAACTTCTCCATTGGCTTGAGGCCAGTGCGGTGTGATCTTTCGATGGGCGAAGCCCAGGCGAGTTGCAAAGGATTGGAAGGCGGCGCTCTGGAAGGGCGGGCCATTGTCTGACTTGACCACGGCAGGAGTACCCAGTGCAGCGAAGGTGCGGTCCAGGGCTGGTAGGACGACGGAGGCTTTAGTGGATGGTAGGAAGTGGGTGACTGGGTATTTGCTGTGGTCGTCCATGATGACCAGGATGTGGGAGCCGTCTGGCAGGTCGCAGAAGTCGACGCTGAGTTCTGTCCATGGGCTGGCCGGGGAGGGCATTGTGATGACCGGACCTGGGCTCGGTGGCGAGGAGGTGGCAGCACAGGCGTGGCAGGACTTGACTGCGTGGTCGACGAGGGCGTCCATCGTGGGGAACCAGAGGGAGCAGCGGAGGCGAGATTTGGTTTTTGAGATGCCTTGGTGGCCTTCGTGGGCGAGTTGGACGAGTTGTTGCCACAGGGCTTGTGGTGCAACCAGGCGATTGCTCTTGAGCAGGAGGCCAGAGTCGGTGAGGGTCAGATCGGCGCGGTTGTGGAGGAGGGCGCGTAGGAAAGTCTGGGCCTCCGGTGTCTTCAGGGGGATGGAGTCCGCGAGGGAGAGCCAGGAGTCTGACGTGTGAGCTGAGATGGCTGCTTGGAGGCAGGGGTCGTCTTGGTAGGCCTTGGTGATCACGGGCAGGGTGATGGCAGCTGGCAGGGCGTTCATGGCCACCAGGTTGACATAGACTGATGAGAGCTGTTCGTCCTCCTGTTCCTGAAGCGTGGCGGCCCGGGGGTGTCGGGATAGGTAGTCTGCAGCGTTGGTGGCGCCAGGGCGGTATGTGACTGTGTAGTCGAGATGTTGTAGCTGTAGGATCCAGCGCTCGATCCGGGCAGGGGGTTTGGAGGAGGGGCCATTGAATAGGAAGGTCAGCGGTTTGTGGTCCGTGACGATGGAGAGTGGCCTGCCAGTGATGTAGAGCCTGAAGTGGGAGCAGGCCCAGAGGATGGCTAGGGCCTCGCGTTCAGTCTGTGAATAGCGCTGTTCTGTGGGTGTAAGGGCTCTGCTGCCATAGGCAAGGGTGGTGATGGTTGCGTTCGGCGCCAGTTGGGTGAGGATGGCGCCCAGGCCTACCGGGCTGGCGTCAACGACAATCTCTGTGGCGAGGTCCATGTTGAAGTAGGCGAGGGTGGTCTGTGCGGTCAGTGCCGATTTGATGGCGTCGAAAGCAGCTTGCTCTCGGGGGCCCCAGGACCAGGACGCTCCGGACTTGGTGAGGAGACGCAGGGGTTGGGCGATCGTGGCAAGGTCCGGGATGAACCTGCCACAGTAGGTTACCATGCCCATGAAGCTCCGGACGTCGGAGGCAGATGCAGGCGGGGGCGCCGATTTGATGTCCGCAACTTTGGCTGGGTCAGGAGAGATGCCAGACGGCGAGAACACGTAGCCAAAAAATTCAATTACAGGGACGCCCAGCTCGCATTTGGCTTCGTTGAGCTTCAGGCCTTTGTTCTCAAGGCGGGAGAAGATGTCGTGCAGGCGGGAGGCATGCTGGGCTGGAGAAGAGGCAAAAACCAGGATGTCATCGCTGACGTTGATTTGACCTTGCAGGCCGGCCAGGGACGCTTGGATGGCATTCTGGAAGATCTCTGCTGCGGATGAGATCCCAAAGCTCAGGCGCTTGTAGCGGCGGAGTCCAACGTGAGTTGAGAAGGTGGTGATGTGCCTGGAGTCCGGATGCAGGGCCAGTTGGTGGTAGCCAGCCGTGAGATCAAGTTTGGAAAAGATGCTGGCGCCGTTGAGGTCAGCAAGGACGTCGTCGACCGTTGGGGAGATGTGGCGCACCCTCTGGATGGCTTTGTTGGGGAGGCGCATGTCGACACAGATTCTGATCTGGCCTGGCCTCTTGGGTTTGGGGGCGATCACGATGGGCGAGACCCATGGGGTTGGTTCGTGTACACGCTCAATGATGTCCTGGGTTTCAAGGAGGATGATTTCTCGCTCCACTTGGGGTCGGAGAGGAATGGAGACTCTGCGGTGAGGCAGGGCCACCGGCTGAACTGTGGGGTCGATGTGTAGAGTGACCATGTAGTCCTTGAGGAGGCCCATGCCTCGGAATAAGTTGGAGAAGGAGGCGGACAGCGCCTTCAGGTCAGGGGGAGGAGGTGTTGGAGCCACTGTGGAGACAGAGTTCACAATGCGTACGATGTCTAGCGCCAGAAGGGTGTCGAACCCAAGAAGGAGATCTGAGCCCTGTTCCGTTACATGAAGGACAGAGTTAGTGGAGAGTCTGTTGGTTTTGATGGTGGCAGAGAAGGTGCCGTGAGTGATCATGGGTGTAGAGGCACCGAATTGGAATAGCTGGTCCGTTGGTGGGGCGAGAGGGGGAGGCACGCTAAGGGTTCTGTAGATTGCCACGGGCATGACATTGATATGGGCTCCGGTGTCAATTATCGCGGTCAGTGGTTGTTCGTTGATCGAGACCTGGCAGGTGGGGTGCGGACGCCTCTGAGATGATGTCGCATTTACAGCGTGAATGCCCCAGATGCAGGCGTCAGTAGCCGGAAATTGATCATCGTAGTAGGGGTCAGCTGGTGTAAGCAGGTCAGGAGGCTCTTGAGTGTCGTATCCCACGTCGAAATCGCCCCAGGAAGCCTGTTCTGCCAGGGAGATGGACTGTATGGCATCCGAGAGGTCGAGCAGGTCGTCGCAGGTGGCTGGCGGGGCCTGGGGTGGGGTGGCGGTGGGTATCAGGACAGCAGGCGCAGGTGTGGAGAAGATGTTGTTCGTTTGCGCTGAAGGAGGAGGCAGCTGCTGGTACGGAGGTGGGGCCCGGCGGGCTGTGAAACAGACCGATTCAAAGTGGTTCCACTTGCTGCAGACGCGGCATTGGTGGCCTCTGGCTGGGCAGTGGAGTGAGGGTCCAGGGCCGTAGGCAGGAGGGTGGGGAATACCACAGTTGTAGCAGGCTCTTTGGGTGGAAACTGCGGGTGGGCTGGACCACGGGTCTGGCTGGCGCCACTGAGCGTGGGGCTGTTGCTGCTGTTGGTGCGGCCAGGCGGTGTAGCGAGGTGGGTGGCGCCATGATTGGGGGTTTGGTGCCTGTTGGCGCTGGCGTTGCTGGTGTCTCGGTGGCCGGCCGCGTGGAGGCTGGGTGTAGGGCCTGGCGTAGGGGTCAGAACCGACCCATTGGACTGCCGCCGGGGGCGAGGGTTGTGTAGCTGCTTCTGCTTTTGCCAGCTCTCTCTTCTCAAGTTCGGAGGTGCGGCGATCCGTGGCTTCTTCCCTGGAGGCAATGGTGATGGCTTCTGTGAGCGGCAGGTGGTTGGCAGACATTAGGGTGCGCTGCACAATCTTGGATCGGCAACCATTTTCGAGTTGGGAGCGGACAACGTCGAGGGGGGTTTCATACTGACCCTGGTCTGCCAGGAGCTTTAGGCGGTCGAAATATTCCGCCAGGGTCTCTGTCTCTGTCTGCTTGGCTTCCATGAAGAGGAAGCGATACTCTTCCTTCGTGCGATGTTCGGAGAGCTTGGCTGTCAGACCTCTTATGACGTCGTCATAGGATGCTTCAGCAGTGGCCAGGGCGGATGCTTGGAGATGGAGTTCCGGGCCGATGACGAGGAGGAGGGTCAGTTTCTGCTTGGCAGCAGGGATTTCGTCAAACAGGATGTGGTTGTGGAGCAGGGATGTCCAGATGCGCCAGCGGTGGACCACGGTGGTAGGGTCTGCCGTGATGCTGAACGGTGGTATCTGGGGGAGCCCCCTGCGGTGGGCGGGGTTTGGTGCAGGGTTGGTAGTGGCTGGATTGGAGGTGGACATGGCGCCAAGATATAAAGTCTGGAGAGGCCGGCGTGGGCTGGGGGAGGCTCAGGTCAGCAGTAAGAGCCACTGGGGTGATGTCCCTGGGAGGGTTTAGCACTCACGGTTTACTGATGGTGGCGTGCCGCAGGGATCAGGCTGTTGCAGAGGCCTTCTGTGGTGCTAGACGCGCCGGTCCTTGCAGCACGCTGGAGGGGTTGCAGGCGGGTGGTGGCTCCAAACGCAGTGTGTGGATGGCGGTGGCAACAGTGCTGTTGGCAGCGGCGGCTACGTTGGGGGCGGGGCAGCGGCGGCTGCAGACCGCGTGTTGTGTGCTGCTCGAACAGCGGCAGCGCGCGGTCACAGAAGTAGTAGCGGCAATGCGGGTGGCAGCGTGGTGGAGCTGCGTGTGGCGGCGGCCACGCTTCTTTGTGTGGCGGCGGCCACGCTTCGTTGTGTGGCGGCGGCCACGCTTCTTTGTGTGGCGGCGGCCACGTGGCGTCTGTGCAGCGGGGTAAGTGGCGGCGGCCACAGGCGTGTGCGTGTTCGGGGGCTGGAGGAGGACAAGAGCGGGGTCCTTCAGCCACTCGTCGCCAGTGTCGTGGCGTTCTGTTGGGAGCCCCGGGGACCGGGAGAAAACACGCGCACACAGCTCTTTCTTGGTATGGGGACGCCGGAAGTGCCTCGTCACTTCCGGCGGCTCCTTTTATTAGTGCGGGGCACACACGCCCCTTGAACTACGGTGCCTCGCAGGGCACATGCGACCTTAGTACATCCCTCCCCCCTTCACGTGAGAGTAGTGTCTTTCAGCCTTCACCATTGGTAGAAGTCTCTGAGGTGAGGAGGTGGTTGTCTCAGTCGGGAGGATGCTCTGGCGCCTGGCGGAGGTGTCATTGCGTGTGGGTGCTGTCCGCTGAGCTGAACAACTGCAGGTGATCCCGAGGGCGGCTGCTGTGGGGCAGGCAGCTGCGGTGGAATGGCCTGGGTGATCTGGGCTCGATAGGGGAGCGCCAGTCCGGGTGCGGGTATTGCTGGCGGAGGCCTTGTGAGCCCACCCCCGGGGGGCGAGGCGTCGTTTACGGTGGGCTGCAGGCGCCTGAACCAGGAGGCGTGTCTTGTTACAGTCCGGCCGCCTCTTGATGCTGAGACCATGGAACCCTTCACGTTGGTCACCAGCAGGGGATCAAGGTGGTAGGGGGTGGATAGTTTGTTCGGTGGCCTGTCCTGGCGGAGCAGCACGGAGTCCCCTGGCAGGATGCCGTGGGGAGGGGGTGGTCGGTTCTTGGACGCTGCCAGGTTAGCTGAGGATCTGCTGATGAAGTCATTCAGCGCCACGGAGGGCTGTGGTGGTGCTGCGGCGGGTGGTAGGGGCAGTGAGGCCTGCATTGCGCGACCCAGAAGGACGGTGGCAGGAGGTGCCCCTGTGGAGCAGTGAGGCGTTGTGCGGTAGGCACGCAGGAAGGTGGTCGTGGCCGCATGGAGGTCTTGGTTGGTGGCTGATGCGATTTGCAGGGAGCGCTTGAGGGTCTTCATGAACCTTTCCACTTCCCCGTTGGCTTGAGGCCAGTGCGGGGTGATTTTTCGATGTGTGAATCCCAGGCGTGTCGCGAAGGACTGAAAGGCGGCGCTCTGGAAGGGTGGGCCATTGTCGGATTTGACCACGGCCGGAGTGCCCAGAGCAGCGAAAGTGCGGTCGAGAGCTGGCAGGACGACTGAGGCTTTGGTGGAGGGCAGGAAGTGGGTGACTGGATATTTGCTGTGGTCGTCCATGATGACCAGGATGTGGGAGCCGTCTGGCAGGTCGCAGAAATCGACGCTGAGCTCTGTCCATGGGCTGGTCGGGGAAGGCATGGTGATGACCGGGCCTGGGCTCGGTGGTGAGGAGGTGACAGCACAAGCGTGGCAGGACTTGACAGCGTTGTCGACCAGGGCGTCCATTGTGGGGAACCAGAGGGAGCAGCGGAGGCGGGACTTGGTTTTGGAAATCCCTTGGTGGCCTTCGTGGGCGAGTTGGACGAGGCGCTGCCACAGGGCTTGTGGTGCAACCAGCCGGTTGCTCTTGAGCAGGAGTCCTGAGTCCGTGAGGGTCAGATCATTGCGGTTGTGGAGGAGGGCGCGTAGGAAGGTCTGCGCCTCGGGCGTCTTCAGAGGGATGGAGTCCGCGAGGGAGAGCCAGGAGTCCGACGTGTGAGCTGAGATGGCCGCTTGGAGGCAGGGGTCGTCTTGGTATGCCTTGGTGATCTCGTGGAGGGTGATGGCAGCAGGCAGGGCGTTCGTGGCTACCAGGTTGACGTACACAGATGAGAGCTTCTCGTCCTCCCGCTCTTGAGGTGTGGCAGCTCGGGGGTGTCGGGAGAGGTAGTCTGCGGCATTGGTTGCACCCGGGCGGTAGACGACCGTGTAGTCGAGATGTTGTAGCTGTAGGATCCAGCGCTCGATCCGGGCAGGGGGTTTGGAGTGAGGACCATTGAAAAGGAAGGTCAGGGGTTTGTGGTCCGTGACGATGGTGAGGGGCCTGCCAGTGATGTAGAGTTTGAAGTGGGAGCAGGCCCAGAGAATTGCTAGCGCTTCGCGCTCGGTTTGCGAGTAGCGCTGTTCAGTGGGCGTGAGGGCTCTGCTGCCATAGGCGAGGGTGGAGATGGCTGCGGTCGGCGTCAGTTGGGTGAGGATGGCGCCCAGGCCCACGGGGCTGGCGTCGACGATGATCTCAGTGGCTAGGTCCATGTTGAAGTAGGCCAGGGTTGTTTGTGCGGTCAAGGTCGACTTGATGGCGTCGAATGCAGCTTGCTCGCGGGGACCCCAGGACCATGGTGCGCCGGATTTGGTGAGAAGGCGCAGGGGTTGGGCAACCGTGGCGAGGTCCGGGATGAAACGGCCACAGTAGGTCACCATGCCCATGAAGCTCCTGACGTCGGAGGCAGATGCAGGTGGGGGAGCTGATTTGATGTCGGCCACTTTGGCTGGATCAGGGGATATGCCAGAGGGTGAGAACACGTAGCCAAAAAATTCGATTACTGAGACGCCCAGCTCACATTTGGCTTTGTTGAGTTTCAGGCCTTTGTTTTCAAGGCGGGAGAAAACGTCGTGCAGGCGGGAGGCATGCTGGGCAGGCGAGGAGGCGAAGACTAAGATGTCATCGCTGACGTTGAGTTGACCTTGCAGGCCGGCGAGGGACGCCTGGATGGCGTTTTGGAAGATTTCAGCTGCGGAGGAGATCCCAAAACTCAGGCGCTTGTAGCGTCGGAGACCAACGTGAGTTGAGAAGGTGGTGATGTGTCTAGAGTCCGGGTGTAGGGCCAGTTGGTGGTAGCCGGCCGTGAGGTCCAGTTTGGAAAATATGTTGGAGCCATTGAGGTCAGCGAGGATGTCGTCGACCGTCGGGGAGATGTGACGGACCCTTTGGATGGCCTTGTTGGGGAGGCGCATGTCGACACATATTCGGATCTGGCCAGGTCTCTTGGGTTTGGGAGCGATCACGATGGGTGAGACCCATGGGGTTGGTTCGTGGACGCGCTCAATGATGTCCTGGGCTTCGAGAAGGAGAATTTCTTGCTCCACTTGGGGTCGGAGAGGAATGGAGATTCTGCGGTGGGGCAGGGCCACAGGTTGAACTGTGGGGTCAATGTGTAGAGTGACCATGTAGTCTTTGAGGAGGCCCATGCCCTGGAACAGGTTGGAGAATGAGGCAGACAGAGCTTGCAAGTCGGGGGCTGGGGGCGGTGGAGCCACCGTGGAGACAGAGTTCACGATGCGCACAATGTCTAGCGCCAGAAGGGTGTCGAAGCCAAGTAGGAGATCCGAGCCCTGCTCGGTGACGTGGAGAACGGAGTGGGTGGAGAGTCTGTCAGTTTTGATGGTGGCGGAGAAGGTGCCGTGCGTGACCATGGGTGTCGAGGCACCGAATTGGAAGAGCTGGTCCGTTGGTGGGGCGAGAGGGGGAGGCATGCGGAGGGTTCTGTAGATGGCCAACGGCATGACGTTGATGTGGGCTCCAGTGTCAATGATTGCGGTCATCGGTTGATCGTTGATCGAGACCAGGCAGGTGGGGTGCGGGCGCCTGAGGGAGGATGTCGCATTGACGGCATGAATGCCCCAGATGTAGGCATCAGCAGCGGGAAACTGATCATCGTAGTGAGTGTCAACTGATGTGAGCTGCTCAGGGGGCTCTTGAGTGTCGAATCCCACGTCGAAATCTCCCCAGGGAGCCTGCTCGGACAGCGAGATGGACTGCACGGCGTCCGAGAGGTCAAGCAGATCATCACAGGTGGATGGTGGGGTCTGGGGAAGAGTGGCAGTGGGCATCGGGGTTGCAGGCATAGGTGTAGAGAAGATATTGTTCGTTTGAGCTGATAGAGGAGGCAGCTGCTGGTATGGAGGCGGGGCTCGGCGGGCTGTGAAGCAGACCGACTCGAAGTGATTCCACTTGCTGCAGACGCGGCATTGGTGGCCCCTGGCAGGGCAGTGGAGTGATGGTCCAGGGCCGTAGGCAGGAGGGTGGGGAATGCCGCAGTTGTAGCAGGCTCTTTGGGTGGAGGCCGTGGGTGGGCTGGACCAGGGGTCAGGTTGGTGCCAGTGACCCTGGGGCGGTTGCTGCTGTTGAGGTGGCCAGGCGGCGTAGCGAGGCGGGTGGCGCCAGGACTGGTGGGGTGGTGCTTGATGGCGCTGTCGCTGATGTTGTCGTGGTGGGCGGCTGCGTTGTGGCTGGGAGTAGGGCCTGGCATAGGGATCAGAGCCGACCCACTGTACAGCAGCCGGGGGCGTGGGTTGTGCCGCAGCCTCGGCTTTTGCCAGTTCTCGCTTTTCTAGTTCGGTTGTTCGGCGGTCCGTGGCTTCTTCTCTGGTGGCTATGGCGATGGCGTCTGTGAGGGGCAGGTGGTTGGCAGACATGAGGGTGCGCTGTACAATTTTGGATCGGCAGCCATTTTCAAGTTGAGAGCGGACGACGTCGAGGGGGGTTTCATACTGACCCTGGTCCGCCAGGAGCTTTAGGCGGTCAAAATATTCCGCCAGGGTCTCTGTCTCGGCCTGCTTGGCTTCCATGAAGAGGAAGCGATATTCTTCTTTCGTGCGATGTTCGGAGAGCTTGGCCGTCAGGCCTTTTATGACGTCGTCATAGGATGCTTCAGCTGTGGCCAGGGCGGATGCTTGGAGATGGAGTTCCGGACCGACGACTAGGAGGAGAGTCAGTTTCTGCTTGGCAGCTGGGATTTCGTCGAAGAGGATGTGGTTGTGGAGCAGAGATGTCCAGATGCGCCAGCGGTGGACCACCGTGGCTGGGTCAGCCGTGATGCTGAACGGTGGTATCTGCGGGAGCCCCCTGCGGATGGCAGGGTTCGGTGAAGGATTGGCAGTTCCCGAGTTGGAGGTTGACATTGTGCCGGGATGGAGGGTTAAGAAGAAGAACAGGCGTGGGCTGTGGGAGGTTGTTTTCAGCCGTGGGGAGCCACTGGGGCGAGATTCCCAGGAGGGGCTGGTACTCACGGTTTCTTTTTTTGTGGCGGCGTGTAGCAGGGATCAGCCTGTAGTAGAGGACTTCTCTATTGCTGGATGCGCCGGTCCGTGCAGCGCACTGGAGGGACTGTAGGCGTGTGCTGGCTCCAGTTGCAGGGCCTGGATGGTGGCGGCCGCGGTGGTGTGTCCCGGGCTGCTCTCAGTGGCGGCGGCCACGTGTGGGGCCTGGTGGCGGCGGCAGTCGCGTTGGGGGCGGGGCAGCGGCGGCTGCAGTGCGGGGCAGCGGCGGCTGCAGTCCGCGTCGGAGCTGGTTGAGGAGCAGTAGCGTGTGGTGGGGGCGTGTGGCGGCGGCCACGTGTCTATGAGTGGCGGCGGCCACGTGTCTATGAGTGGCGGCGGCCACGCGGCGTTAACAGCGCTGTTTGGCACGGATCGGGTGGCGGCGGCCACAGCGCGTGATTCCTTGCCTCCTCGGGTGGGGGGGGGGCAGGTGGGGTCCTTTATCCGCTCGTCGCCAGTGTGGTGAGGAGGAGAAAAGAGACGCACACAGCCTCTTCGGTTTAGTGGGGACGCCGGAAGTGTGACATCACTTCCGGCGGCTCCTTTTATTGAGGCGGGGCACACACGCCCCTTGATCTACGGTGCCTTGCAGGGCACAAGTGACCTCAGTACAGCATGCACAGATCAAAACATAACATCTGTAATCTTTTGTTTTTTCTTATGACTTAACTTGTC
>JASBQL010476343.1:0-11347 GCA_030264975.1 Desmognathus pascagoula | reverse complement strand
ATTGAGTTCAGAGCACCACCATCCCCAAACAGATAGACCGCCTGAGAGGGGCACCTGCACCTCTCCATCTCAAGATTGTAATGTAATGTAATGTAATGTGTTATATTATAGTGCCACATGCCCATGGGCCTCAGAGCACTAACAGACAAATACAGACACATCCAACAAGCAGTGTTTGAGTCATAAAGACAGAGGGCAAGTCAGGGGAAGGCAGAAGGTCATCTAGGAGGGGGAGCAAAGTAGCAAAAATAAAAAGCTAGCCGACATCCCTGAAGAGGAATGTCTTGAGGGCTCACTTAAACTCAGAGAGCTGAGGAATTGCCCTCAGGGAGAGGGGGAGCTTGTTCCATTCCATAGGAGCAAGAATTCGAAAAGACGTGCCCCCAAAACCCTCCAAATTGTAACATGGCCTCTCCAAGCAGTTTGAGTGGTTAGAACGCAAGGCCCTTCTCACCGGGGCTGGTCTAATATGCTCCTTCAAATAACCAGGGGCCAGATCATTTTGGCATTTAAAGGCTAAAGTCAGAATCTTGTGGCGTATCCTCTTATGGACGGGCAGCCAATGCAGCGAATCCCTGGCATTGCTCACATGTTCGTGCCTGCTCAAGCCATGCACCGCCCTCACGGCATTGTTTTGAATAACCTGAAGCTTGTTCAGATTGCGCTTGACGGTGCCGGCAAGTAGGCAGTTACAGTAGTCCAGTCGCGAATTAATCAGAGCGCCAGCCAGGGACGCTCTGTTCTTAAGGGAAAGATAAGGGCGGATCTGGACCAACAACGTGTTTATATAAGCGCAGGAGGAAGAGAGGGAGGCAACATGAGCCTGCATAGCCAGATTGGAATCAAGCGTGACTCCCAGAGTCTTAACTTTAGTGACAACTGGGATGGTTTGACCAGCAATGTCAAATGAAGCATATTCTGGACCAAGCAGAGCTAGCCGCTGCCTAGTGCCAAGAACGATGAGCTCCGTCTTCCCATCGTTCAAGGCCAGGGCATTAGCGGCCATCCAAGACTGGATGGAAGAGTAAATAAAAGCGACCAGCTCAGAGTCCTTGGCGTGGTCCCCCGACAAGGGGATGTAGATCTGGGTGTCGTCGGCATAGTTGGTAAAGCCGATGCCCAGTCTCTCCAAAACATCAAACAATGGCCGTGTGTATACATTGTAGAGCGTAGGAGAGAGACACGAGCCCTGGGGCACCCCGCAAGTCAGAGGACAAGGAGATGACATATAATCGCCTGAAAAGACTCTGGCTGATCGACCACTCAAAAAAGAGCTAATCCAGTTACAGGCAACGCTTGAAAAGTTAGCGACCTGAGAGAGCCTGTCGACCAGGATATCGTGGTTGACCAAGTCGAAGGCCGCAGACAGGTCCAGAAGGAGGAGGAGGACCGGGCGACCACTGTCAATGATGCTGACGATGTTAGCCTTAAGATCCGTCAGCGCAGTCATAGTGCCATGCAAGGCTCTGAAGCCAGACTGACGAGAACCCAGGAGTTTAAAGGTCTCAAGATGAATCTGGACCTGATTGTAGGCAATAGCATCTAGTATCTTAAGCAAAAAGAGGACGTTCGTAATAGGTCGATAGTTCCCTGGTATAAGTGGATCCAACCCCTCTTTCTTTAGAAGGGGGGTGATCCAAGCATCCTTCAAAGATGATGGCACAAGAGCAGAGGCAAAGGAGGCATTCACAATTTTTGTAATAAGGGGAAGGAGACAGTCTAGTGAGTCCTTCAATATGTCGGCCGGACAAAGGTCACCCTTACAGGAGGTAGATTTAAGTTGTTTAACCAGTCTATACACCTCTTGTTCAGACACAGGCTTGAAATTAAAAAGCGGAATGTCCCTTCCCAGCGGGGAAGCGGAACGATTAGCCTGCAGATTTTCCAAGGACATAGAGTTTTGGCGTGTATGAATCACCGTCAGATGCATCTTAACCTTACCCATAAGGGCATTCAGAATATCATCACACCAATCATTATCATGCAAAACAACAGTAGCATCCTTGGGTTTCTTTCCCTCAAGTTTGCGTAAAATGCGGAAAAGTTCCCGAGAGTTGGACTGGGCCTCCTCGACTCTAGTGTTGTAGATGTCTTGTTTAGCCTGAAGTATGGACAATTTATAAGCCCTTGCAGCTGCTCTGTAACTGGACCTAGTTTCATCAGATTGGGCACTATGCCAACGCCGCTCAGCAGCCCTTTTGGTTTGTCTGGCTTCAATGACTTATTCATTAAACCAACAGACTTTATGGGCCCTTGGCTTACACAATTTGCGTTTGAGTGGAGCCAAGGTAGAGACCACGGAGTGAATGATTTCCTGGAATAAGGAAACAAGATCATTGACTGCCGTGATAGAGGCCAGATTGGCTAGCAGAGGAGAAGCAATTTCCAAGAAGGAAGCGGGTGTAATATTCTTGAAATTTCTGGACAGTCTATACACCTTGGGTTCCAAATCAAGACGTTGAGGAATACAAGGAAGGGGAATCAGAAAAATTAGAGAAAAGTGATCCGACCATGGGCAGGGGCGGATCTCGAAATGGAGAGGCGAGATCCGATGGGTGAGGAACCAATCAATGATGTTCCCATCTTTGTGCGTAGGACCCTTAATCAGCTGAGACAATCCAATGGCTTCACATGCCTTGATTAGAGACATAGCCCCTGAGTCAGCAGGGTTATTCGCAGCAAAGTTGAAATCACCTAAAAACATAGCATATGTGGAGGGTTTTAAGAATTCACAAGCCATCGCTAGGAATTGTTCCTCAAACCAGGGCATCTTGTAAGGGGGCCTATAAAGTATGCCACAGCAGATGGAAATGTTATTATTGATCTTGATTTTTATAACCAACAGTTCACAGCCAGTGATTGGTAGCGATGACACACAATGAGTGTCGAGGGTGTTTTTGACGATAAAGGCCACACCACCACCGAGTCAGCCCTGTCAGACCTGAAAATGTTGTAGCCTTCTGGTGTGGCGAGAGCAGCAGCGTGTGTGGCAGCTGCGTGGAGCCAAGTCTCTGTTACTGCCAGGATGTCCAGATTTTCTTCATTAATGAAGTCAGCTAGTTCAGACGCATGCTTCACCAATGAAAGGGTGTTAAGAAGAGACACTTTAAGGTGCCCTGGTGCAGATGCAGAGAGAACTCTGGTAACAGTAGTAGAAGCTAAGGTTGGGGAGGTCGTGTGAGAGGTAGACGGGGTGAGAGAGTTGCCAAGGGGTCGGTCATAGTAGACACATCCTGCTTAAATAGAGTGTTAGAAACCGGCAGGATTTCAACAGTAAGGGAACCCCCTCTCATGAGAGAAGTAGCAGAGTGGAGGGAACCATCACTCACAAATAACTCCTTCACAGAGACCCGGTCACTTAGATCTGCCTTTACGGGAGAGGTGCCATCCAAACCAACACTCACAGGCAACTCCTTTACAGAAACCTTGCCACTTGGATCTGACTTTATGGGAGAGGTGCCATCCAATCCAACACTCACAGATGACTCCTTCGCCAAGGACATGTCCCTTGGGTCTGCCTTTATAGGAATGGTGTCATCCAGCCCATCTCTCTGGCCGCAAACTTTATTGTTAGGCTCAGAGGGAGGGGCATCAGGAGAATCCAAGTTGAAATTAATACCCTCCCAGAGGCGTAAGCATTCTGACCAATCTCCAGGATCATAATTGTCCCACATGTTGGCCCCAAACAAAGAAGGCACCCACTGGACCAAGAAAGAAACTGCCAAGAGAGCCCAACGCCTAGCACGGTTGAAAGAATAGTGGTATTAGAAACCTAGCACAGATGTAGTAGTCAAAGAATAAAAGGAACGAGCAGAATGCCGCCTGGCAGCCAGGTCAGCCCGGTCACGAACCGGCACAAACTGGCCTTGATGCGCCGGCGCTGATGCGCCAGCAACGTGGCCTAAATAGGCCAAAGCCTGCTGGGAAATGTAGTTTGCGATTAAGCAGAAGGCGGAGTGAGGGGCGAACCACGCACTCGCTTACAGCCGCCTACGCAAAAAATGCTAAAATGAACAATACAATGCGCAAAGAATACACAGGAAATAAAAGTAAGTAGCTATTTACAAATTTAAAATTACAAAACTAACAGGCTACAAAGTACATAGTTTGTCCGGTGTCCTAGAATCTGGCACAATAACAAGCAACAGTGAGTCACAGATAGAGTGACTCAGGGCTATTAACGGTCAGGAACAGAGCGCAACTTCAAAGGTCTAAGGTCTAAAGAAAACAGACCAGATTTACTGTCAGTCCCCTCCCATCACTCACTCAGTCACTCATTTTGTTGTTCACTTCATCCTCTCTCTATTCATCACTCACTCTCTCTCATTCACTCTCTCTCTTTCACTCCCCAACACCCACTGCCCACCTTTCCTGTGCCATCTTTTTACCCATCATTCGCTCATCAGTTACTGTCTCACTCTATCGTTCATCATATTAATTATTCTCTCCCTGTCGTCCATCCACCCTGTCACCATGAGCAAAAGATTTGCGCCTAGCTGCAATTTTTGTTATGAAGGAGCTTTATAAATACACTGAATTCTCTCTCTTACCCCCTTCTCCCTTCCCCCACCCCTCCGTTATTCACTGCCCATCACTGTGGATCTCATTCCCGTACTTATAGTTCATTGTTTATAATGGGAAAAGCGAAACTACAAGTCCCAGAAAGCAATGAGAAATCGAATACAGGGTGTGATTTTTCCTCAGTGCAAACTGACAGAAAATGTATGTGTTGCGCTGGGGGAGGGGCTGCACTTTCTATCTGTCTCTCGAACCTCCCTCATTAAAGGTCCAGTTCGGTGAAAAAAACAATCCTAATCAGTGCATTTTAAAATCCCCACAAAGCACTTTAAAATGCATATTTTTTTTTATTTGTCTCTATTTAGCCTTTACGGCATAACAAGACATAACAAATACACAATAGAATAATATGAGAAACCTCAAAAAACAGAAAAGTTAGAACGTTCACAAGGTTAAAAAGGTTAAAATCTTACTTTCCTTCTCTCAAATGTGGATGTTAAAAAAATATGAATTTTCACCATCTGCTGAAAATCAGTTTCCTTCTAGAGGGACAACAGGTCATTCATTGAGTTAGATATATACTTATCCAGCCATCGTGTCTTTAGATCAACTGTTAGTTGACAATCAATAGTAGATGTTCAGTAGTGTCAACATAATTGGGGCAGAAGTAACAGAAAAGACTGTTAAATGGAACTTTAGCCCAGCCCAGTAGATACACATTATGCGGGATGAAGCCATATCTAAGCTTCAAGAAGGAGCGAAGCACGTTTAGCGAGACACAGGTGGACAGAAACACTTACATGCCCCCATGAGTCTTAACAGTCAAGAAATTCTTCAATGTTGACAAAGAACAACAATGAGTGTAGTATACAGAAAAATAATCAACGTTAATTAAATCTTTGAGTACACATTTGGGAGTAATAGCAGTTTGGGTAGCCAGCCAAAACTTAGGAAGATTGTAATTAGCCACCAAAGCCTTGCAATTGTCTATGAATTCACTTGAGACATCGCTAGTAAATGCTTCATGGAGACAATTATACAAGAGTTTATTGGTTTATTGGCTTATGATTTTAGAGATGCAAGAAACAGTGCGTATATGCACACTGGCACATGCACTTTCCATACCCAAATCCAGTGCTATGGGGGCCAAAGGAGTAGCATTAGGGAGGCCAAGAATATGCCTCCAGAACAAGGCTTCCCATTGTGCTATACAATGTAGGACTTTAAAGCCCCATACAATTGAACCAAAGGATGCAACCCTTCCACTTCAGATTGTAGATATCAATGATAGATTTAATATCGACAATAAGCCACTTATGCCACAAACTTGAGATGGCATCGGTAATAAGTATGCTTTTAGAATGAAGGCATTCAAGGTGGTCAGACCAACTCCCATCAGCCGAATAGGTGATTCCCAAGTATGTATAGGCAGCAACTGCCTCAATCTGTCCTGCCGCAAGAGTCCATTTAGATGACACTACCTTTTTCTTAGGTTTGAATGTGAGTGTTTTGGTTTTGGCTAGATTAATGATAATGTCATTCTGGCGACAGTAGACCTGCAAGTTCTCCAATTTTCCTTGCGGCCCCACAGGATTGAAGTCCAGAATGGCAGTATCATCGGCAAATGTTAGAAGGGGGATGGAGAAACCTTCCATTTTTGTATGGTGGGAGGCCAGAGGATCCATAAATAACGCAAGGTCACTAAGAAAAAAATTAAACAATATCGGTGCTAATATGCAACCTTGTTTCAGACCAACGTTCGTATGGATTTTTCTGGATAAATTGTTGTTGGGCCCCCACCTAATTTGTATCCATGTATCAGAATAAAGTAGGGCGACCAGACGAACCAGCTCGTAAGGAACTTCTGCCGCTAGCATTTTTTTCCAAAGGGCTTCCCGTGGTACCCTGTCGAAAGCCTGCTGGAAATCGACAAAGCATGAGTAAAGTGGGTATTTCTTTATTTTGGTGTATTTCTGGATGAGTAGAGAAAGAACTAGACAGTGGTCAATTGTGGAGAATCCTTCTCTACCCAGCCTGAGTATTGTGAAAAAAGGAGTTAGATGCCTCCCATTCCTTAAGTGCCTGCAGCAACAAGGATGCAAAAATTTTGGCTGTAGCATCTAGCATAGCCAAAAGGTGATAGGACTTGGGACAGGATTGATCGCCCTTTTTATATACTGGAAACAGTAAAGACCCATGCCAGGACTCAGGGAGACAGTACATCGAGAGACTGTAATTGAAAATGGGAAAAAGAATGGTACTCCATAGCTCCGGGTAATTAACTACACACACAGCTGGAACACCGTCAGGTCCAGCAGATCTAGAAGGATTTGCTGTTTTAATAATGCTGGTTATTAAATTAGGACTGACAGCGAGAGCTCCAGGAGCACAGTAATCCCAGATGCGAGGGGTAACATTAGTGTAAAATAAATCACTTAAATAATTAAACCAGACATGTTCTGGTAAATTAGCATCCAGTGAATTATTAGTTTTGTTGAAGGCCACTTGGTTGACATAGGACCAAAAGGTTTTACTATCTCTATGTATCAGAGCCGCAGAAATGGTATTGGCTATACTTTCACTAAACAGGGATTTTTTGCTCTTAAGGAAGGCTTTATAGTCGCGTTGGAGAATTCGCGACTGTTCTCTGAAGCCATCCTGGCCTTTAAGCCTGGAGATGTTAGCCCAGAGCTTGCATCTGGCAGATCTACAACTAGCATCGAACCATCCGCTAGGATGAAAGCGGGTGGTCTCCGCCTGTGACGAACAGACCAGAGGTTTAGTAATAAAGGAGGAGATAGATGCAGTCAGATTTTTATAGTCCGGAAATGTGAAACTAAGTCCTTCCGGGGCAAGGAATACAATAAGATTAAAGAGAAAAGAATCAAAGATACCAATTTTACATTTGGACCAGTTCACCCCCATATTAGGGGTAATCTCCGTAGGAAGAGTGAAGCCCTCATTTACAGTATTAGGCCTTGACATGGGAGCCTGAAAGGTCAGTAAAAGGATGGCGTGGTCACTATCGCCACGCCAATCTGTTTTTAAATCTAAACAATATTTAAATTGGTTATATTTACACAAGAAGAAATCAATAGTTAATTTTGCCGAACCTCTTTTGAAAGTGGGATCTCCAAAACTAGAGGAAGGGAACCGACCATTCAGGGCTACCAGGTTTAGGGTAATGAGGGTTTGACAAAAAGCGGTAACATTAGAGGATTGCTTAGGGCATACATAATGTGAAGGAGGCTGCCATTCAGGTATGCCAGAGTAAATTTCGCCCCAATTGCAGAAGGCCTGAGGGCTCTCCAGATGTATGTTTAAGTCACCACCCCATAAGAAAATAGCATTTGGATAGCTTTGCAAAAGGTCAGTAAGTAACATTTTGATGTGTCCTAAGTATAATTTGACTGAGTGTGGCAATAAAAAAGCTAGGTTTAAAATAAGTATTGACAAGCAGTATATGCTGTTGGCAGTAAGTCCCATTAGAACCACAGCGAATAACTAGTACTCCAGGCAGGTCCGCCCACACCCGTAGTACCGACCATCCTAGAGAAACCGAGATAAGGGAGCAAACACATCCAGAATTATGACCTTTGGAGGTGGGGGTGGCATATTGTTGCACAGTTAGAAAACCATCAAAGTTCAAATCAGTAGTGAGCCATGTTTCCTGCAAGAAGATGACATCAAGAGTCTTGAGAAAGTTCCATACTAGATTATCCGTAGCATTTGCCACCCCAGCGCAGTTCCACGTTGCAAATTTCAGTGCATGATCAGGAAGACGCTGTAAGTCCTGTGTCACTATCGCAGTATATCAGATCAGCATCAGGAATCTCATCGGTCGGAGTAGTATCATAGATGATAGATGAAGGGGATGGTTGCTTGGTATGTTGTAAGATATTGATAGAGCGATAACAGGTTTTCTTAGCACTGCGACTAGGAGAGGTAGAAGTGGATTGAAGCTTGTCTTTCTTGCGCTTAAGAACAGCGGAATCTGACAGGGTCGGCGAGGATGAAATTGGATCAGAAGTGGATGGTTGAGGGTTATCAAGTACTTCAGATAACATTGAATTAGTGGCAATAGTATTGTAGAAGTTGGGACAGAGTTTTTATGGTCTGGTAACCAGACCTCCCCCACATCAAACCCTTTAGACAAAAAATAGGTGGCATGGTTCCAAATCAGGTTTCTGACAGTAGTTGTCGAGAATCGTATGGTGGTTACAGTGTATTCCTCCTGTATAGTTGTGTATTTGAAGGATTTAGTATCTTCGGCTTCCAGCAACCGCAAAGCAGGGTTGGCCGAGCAGAGTGATAAAAATGCTGGAAGATTAAATGACCGGAGGTTAAACCCATCGTCAGCACTAAAAAGTGGGAGAAAGTTTATGAGATGAGGGCTCGTTCAATTTAATCGAGGATGAATGACAAACAGAGGGTTGCACCAGCTTGGACCATTACATGAACAGCAGATGAAGGCGATGGAGAAGTAGAAAGTTGGTGACCTAGTTCCAGTTTATCAGCACGTTTAGAAGTAGTAGGTTGAGGAAACGAAGAACGAGACTCGGACAAGGACTTAATTCGAGAGTCAATAGTGCTGATAACAGAACATATTCTTTGCGCCTCTTTTAGAGACTGGCAGAGCAATGCTCGGTCATTCTGTGTGGCGGCAATTTCCACCGTTTTTCTAGCCACCATTTCGATTTCTTTAGTATTAGCAGTTGTCGCTGAACGCAAGAGAGCAAAGTTTTTGTTATTCGAAACCTGATTATCAGCTACTTTGGTGCTTTAAGCGACATTTCTTTTTGATTTTCCAGTAGATTAGTCATGGAAGCTAAGGCACCAGCCATTTTTTCAATTAAGGTGAGTTGAGCAGACCATGAAGAAGCTGGTAAGGAGATTCCTTCATTGTTAGAGGGTTTAGTAAGCGGAATGGGCAACGCAGAGTCATCAAGATTGATAATGGCCAGCTCCTCATCATCAGAGAAACTAGCAGAAAGATTGACTTGCGCAGGCATGATGGAAGTATTATGTCGTGCCATTGTAACTGCTCCCTCGACATCCTTCTCTAAGTCCGTATCAGGTGCCAGAGGAAGAGAAACAGGTTGAGTTGCAATGGCCTCTGAACTTTTGAGACCGTCCGATACAATGGCACATGAACTAAGCAAGGGTAGTGGAGAAGACAGTTCAATCACATTCGCGGGAATAGGAGCAGTTGTGGGAGCCAATGGATTAGATAAGGAAATAATAGGTGGTGATGACTGCTGCTCTTGTGGAAGAACTACAGGTTCGGAGATTGACTTAGTAAATTTCCACATCGGACCTTGAGTTAGTGATGAAGGAGTGCTACAGTTGAAAGGAGATGGAGTGGTCGGAGCTGAGTTACGCTGATTGAGCAGCAGTACTCTTGAATACTCTTGAATACTCTTGAATACTTGTAGCAACCAATGTGAATACTCTTGAATACTTGTAGCAACCAATGTGAAGCAAAAATACAATACCAGTTCATGACTCCAGTCGAATTCAGATGAAGACGTGAAGACCAGCACACCTATCCGGCACTTTGCCGGCACACCCGCTGTTATTAAGTAAGATTAAATAATTTTGCTGACGTTATTGCAAACGTCCAATGAGCAGGGCAGAACACAAACCACGCTAGCCCTAACAGGGGGGTGGTAACAAGTTGGCTCAAATATCCACTCTTACAAGTACTGCTGAACCATGCTTGCCCTTGATAACAAGGGGGGTGGTAACGAATTGAACGAATTAGCAAACAGTCAATGAGTAGTTATACTGTATGTAAGCACAGGCACAAACAGGACATAAACTGTGCTTAGTGGAAAGTTATCAGATTTGAACGAGGCAGATAAGCAACAATAATAAAAGAAGTTAGATGCAAGTGGAGCAAGCCAGAGTAGAATAGGTTGATTGGATCTTTGGTTGGTTCATTAGGTGTTTGGAAAACTGGTTGCAGCAGTTAAAAGTGCCCAACAGGCGCAGAGGCAGCAATAGTAGATAGTAATAGCTAGTTAGTTAGTTGGCCGGGAATGAGACTGGCATAAGAGGCAGGGTGCATTAAAAAAACAGCGACAAGTAGATACCTTAAGGGGGACATCCTTTGCATCCAAAGACAGCCAAAGACAGGCTGCAGGAGACTCTGTGCGACTCTGTACCGCACTCTGCTCTCGTCCCGCTACGCTGACCGCTCGAAGCAACTCAGCTAATGAGGAAGCCCTAGCTGACGCTGACCTGACGTCAGTACTTGCTTCAGGCCGCAGGTGGCGCTGGGAATTGTAGTCCCTCCTCTGCTGCTCTCTCCACTGGCGTCCGGCACTGCCAATAATCCGCCATACACCACGCAGCTAAGGCCAGATGAAACGCCGCTCAGCTCAGAGGTGGGGGGTGGGGACAGCACCAATGCTCCCAGCACTCCCACCCAGACCAGACTGCTGCGTGGGCACGAGATGCGGGACACCGGCCAAACCAGGTAAGCACACCTTGCACCTCCACGCTCCGTGCAAGATTGCAGCACTATTCAGTTCGGCTATTTTTCTGTACTTCCGGTCCTCGGCTCAAACATAGAACTCAGAGCTCTTCTCCTCCAATTCTCCTCCTTATTGCACCAACCTCTCTTCAGTCTCTTTAATCGCAATGCCCGATGGCAGCCAGGCAAGCAGACAGCCAAAGACAGGCTGCAGGAGACTAGTGTCACTGCGCACGCGCAGTGCATTTGTTTTGAATGCACTGCACCTGACATGGAGGCGCCCCGGGAGGACTAGGGGCTTGATTTACGAGGGCGGCTTCTCTGTTGGAGAATCCGCCCTTGTCGGGTGAG
>JASBQL010465255.1:0-11421 GCA_030264975.1 Desmognathus pascagoula | reverse complement strand
CTGCTGTAACTGCTATATGAGTTAGTACGGAACCGAACATGCCTGGCACCTTGACCAGTACTGACTGCAGCTTGTTTTTTTGTAAAGTAATCCCCCTGAACATAGGGAAACTTCTTAGTGATAGAAAATTCCTCTATGCTTTTTTTAAGAGTTTTAATTTTTTGCAGAGTGGTATTATCCTTAAAATCTTTTATATCTTTTTCTATCTCTTCCAGTCTTTTTTTGAAGGCAGCATTAGAGCTAGCTGTCTTTAACTCACTTTCGACCTTCTGAATTTCCTCAGTGATCTCTTTAGAGACCTCACGAGCAGTTTCAATAACTAGAACAACCCAGTCCCTTCCACATTTGTTGGCAATGTGGGCCCAATTAGTTCTAAACTTTTCTTTATCCAAAAATACCTTTGGTTCATTAGGAACAATCAGACCTTGCGGTAAGGTCTTACTTTTAAGATGTTCAAGATTTGTAAGTTCATGTAAATTTGTTCGAATGAGGCGTTTCTTATTATTAGATAGCTCATCCCAGGCAGATGCCTGTTTAAACGTTACTCCATCTGAGGAAGACCCTATCGACGCAGCGTTCTGTAATAATTCGGCTATGTAATCTTCTGAATAGCTAAGGAGATTATCTGTAGCCATGTCTAATGAAGCAAGGGATTGCTAATGACTACCTCAAAAAGCCGCCTACGACAAAATTGGATACAAATAATCAATTCACAGAGAAACCATACACCTAAAGAAACCAAAAAAACAAACAGTAAACACATATAACCACTCTATGCCAAGTGTCCTAAGTCTCAAAGGCCCCGTGCATAAACTGCCGTCATGAAACAACAATATAAAGGTTTCCCTGACCAATGTGGCCAGAACCAGTACCAAAACTATATGAGGAAACCCCCAACTAAGATGAGAAATACTTTGGGATAAACACTTGAACAAATAAAACAAAATCTCATCAGACCTATCCACCAAATTACTCGACAAACACAATGGTTTGTATAACACAAAACACCATTTTATTCCATCATCATGTATAAAAGGACTAAAAGATTAACAGTACAGTATTACATATATTCCACCATACATCACAGTCAATTTATCCTTCAAAGACCAACATGCATATCTCAATCATTCAACATACAATTACAAAGAGCTTATTTTTCCTTTTTTTTGGTAAACATACAGAGACAATATAAATAAATTATTTGTGCAAAAAGTCATATCAATTCATATTTCATAAGCAACAATCTTTTTGAAACAGTATATCCCGATATACAAGATGTAAGTCAAGATAATAATCCTAGTTGTCCGACATGGCCTTGGAGTTTCGGTGCCTAGATGAAGATGAATTCCGCACTCTCATCAGGGACATAGGAGTAATGGGATATTCTTATTTTCATTTTGCTGTGAATGCCATGACACTAAAAAGAAATATACATATTTATACTTCTCATATACAAGTATACACATAAGGAGCCAACAGGTCAAATTATGGTTCTTGTTTAGTGAGTCCGTATTCTGCTTTTTATCTTACTAACGGACTGAACAATTAGCTACACAGTAATTGTCAACATGACCAACATGAATGAAACACAGAGCCTTAAAGAAGAAGGGCACCCGACACCAGTACACCCAAGTGTAGCACCAGAACTAACTTGCAAACAGATCTCAACAAGAAAACTATCACCAAGAGTGCTCCTTGACACCAAGTGTATGAATATATCAAACCAAAAATGAAAGCAATAAATACCTTATGAGGGAAATCAAATTTTTAAAGAGAGTTACATTCCTGCCATAATAATACGTCTAAAACATGGATGCTTGATATGATGTAAACATTCGCCCCCTTGAGCGGTCAGCATCACAAGATTTACATGCAAAAATCTGAAATAATAACAGAAAATACTTGATTAAAGCGTCTGTCAATTCCTAAAGAATAACGCTAAAAAAGTGTGGAGAAAAAGCACCCCTACTGACCTATTTGGATTCCACTTTTGAACTATTTTCACGGAGACAGGAGAAAAAATAGCCCTGTCATTCGGTGGCCATTGGTGCATTCCTAAATAAAGAACACGCACAAGGAAAATTCTAACTAGCAAGATATTGTATAAACACAGCAAGAGACATCTCTATTGGGCACAAAAGTATAATCAATTACCTGAAGCAGATGTAACATAGCTTAGCCGACGGGGGCATGGATGGAAACAAAAGGAGACACTCTGGGGATAAGATAAAGAATATCGATGTGAGCGACGTCTTATAAATAAAATAGAAGTAATAATTGCACTGATACTAAAATAACATAGTATGAAAAAATATAGAAAACGATGACTACTTAAAGAAAAATATCTTATAGTCCAAGCGCCACACGATAATCAACCCTTGAACATAAGCGAGTGTATTTAGTAATATACCCAGCCGTGCCCCAACCGAACGTTTAATACCATGACTAAAGGATAGCGATAAATGCCACCCAGACATAATAAAATTGTAATAGCCACAGAATAAACGTTTCCGGGCTATTGTTGTCAACCCAACTTTATAATTTACAGATACAACTGCAAACAAGTATCTTATATCCCTTCGTGGAACTTACTTATGCGAGTTCGAAATCCTGCGCGCCGTCGGCAGACCCTCCTGCAGCACGTCTGTTGCAAAGATGCTGAGTAAAATCTTACTACCGCATTTGTCCACTTTTTAAAGAATTAAACTGCATCGCCATTGGATAACACCTCGACATGTGACCGAAAAACACCAATCGACACAGGGATCAAGCAGAGTTCTTTAAAGCAAGTCTGCGGTCGGCCATCTTTAAACGGTAACAGACGACAAACATGCAGGAATAATATGTAACTCTGTATTAAACGTAACCGATCTAATATTACGTTCACATTTGCGCCAGAACAGATCTCACAGTCAGCCCGTGTCTCTAGCGTGGCCTATCAGCTACAAAGCGGTTCCTAATTGGAACACGCGGGCATACGGCAAACATGCAGGAATAATGTAATACTCTGTGTTTAGCGTAACCGATCCAATATTACATTCACATTTGCACCGGTACAGATCTCACAGTCAGCCCGTGTCACTGGCGTGACCAATCAGATTTAGAGCGGTTCCCAATTGGAACACGCAGGCCCCAGTTGATGCTTGGCCAACTTTAATATAGGAGTCCACGCGTGCACTTAATAATTCATCTAACACGGAGTGGGAAAACGGCGTTAGAAACGGATCACAGATGGATCCTCTAACCACTGTGATAGTATACGATATAGATAAAGCCACAAGATCGGTACAATTACATATATAACAGTTTAAACGCACGTGCTAGCTAAAAAAACGCAATCACACCACATCGTGGTGCAAAGACACACTGAATTGACGCTTGGACAATAAGGTAATATGACACAGTTGCCTTTTCATTAAAAATGAAGTAACATATCTAAAACTTATTTAGAGATGATATGTGTGCAACTTGACATAGAGGACCACTCAGAAGAGATGATATATTGAAAAAAAGGGATTTTCAGGAATTCCAGTTGAAATCCTTGTTGAGCCCTTTGGAGAATGTGCCCAAATGATAAATCCAATGATTCTCTCTCACTGTTAATTTCTCTGCTCTTTGGTAAGAATCAGGCGCGAAGATGACCTCAAGGATACACCAACGTAAACTGTCTGGCGTATGATTCTCACTGCAACAATGTGCCACCAACGGGGCATCGGATTTGCCTCGGCGAACTCTTGATTTATGTTCAATGAATCTTTCTTTGAAAGGTCTTTCCGTCTTACCCACATAAATGAGTAGACAAGGGCATTTAATAATATAAACCACACATGCTGTATTACAGTTGGTATGATTCTTGAGGGACCATTTTGTAGCTCGTCCCAAATCAACATCCACCCCGACAATGGCCTGATCACATATACTGCAGGATCCACATTGGTAATTACCCAGGACTGGTTGAACCATACGTTTATCCGTCCATCCCCACATATATTCTAAACTTTGAGTATCATCTTTCTCGGAGAGAAGTCTAACATCAGACCGAACCAACTGATCTTTTAAGTTTTTGCTTCTTTTGTAGGCCATCAGCGGCGGTTTTAAATTAAAATGCCCTGTATTTAGTATGTGCCAATGTTTCTTTATTATTTTAGCAATCTGGTAACTTTTAGTATTAAAGGTGGTAACACATACTATTTTTTGATTAGGGGGCTTAACAGTCTCCTGAAGGGTGACGTCACGATGAGTATTATTAGCCCTCTTTCTGCACTGACGCACAATTCTAGCTGGATACTCTTTATTAAGCAATTTTTGTTCTAGTTGATCTGCGTGTTGTACAAACTGATCCTTTAAAGAACAATTCCGTTTGACTCGGAGGAATTGACTATAAGGTAAATTCTCTCTAAGTGGGCCAGGATGAAAACTGCGATAATTGAGCAGCGAATTACGATCAGTAGGTTTACTGTACAAGGTGGTATGAATGGATTGATTAGATACATAGATCAAAAGGTCCAGAAAGGAAATTTGGTAGGCGTCGAAATTTAAAGTAAACGTCAGAAAGGGGTCAAGTGCATTAATCCACTCGTGGAACAGATGAACTGACTGTGCATCTCCTTGCCAAAGGATAAGGATGTCGTCTATGTACCGCCAGTACTCGAGCACATGATTGAAAAAAGGATTTTCTTCAGAATAGATATATAATTCCTCAAAACGTGCCATGTACAAATTAGCTAAACTGGGCGCAAATTTTGCGCCCATGGCAGTGCCTTGTCTCTGTAAATAATAATTATTGTTAAACCTAAAAAAATTGTTTCTAAGTGCAGTTACTGCAGCCCACATAATGAAGTCAATTAAAGAGTCTCGACCCAGATATTTAGCGGACAAAATATGTTCAATCACCTGCAAGGTTTCTACCTGCGGAATTGCTGTGTATAGGGACTCGACATCCAATGTAACAAAAAACATAGTATTGGAGTCAAACTGTAAACCTTCAATGTTATTAATAATCTGAGTACTGTTCTTCACGAAGGATTTCATTTTCGGAATCAGATCGCTTAAATGTTTCTCAACAAAGGCTGATAGAGGTTCCAAAACAGAGCCAACCCCCGATATTATAGGTCGACCCGGAGGAAATAAGGGGTCCTTATGTATTTTTGGTATTATGTAAAAAATAGGGACCCGTGGATTCTTTTGGATGAGAAATTCCCCCTCTTGTTTTGATATAACTGCATCCTGAACAGCTTTTTGAACATTAGTTTTAATTTCTTTAATAAGAATAGAAGAGGGATCAAATGCAAGAAGTTTATAATTAGATTCCACATTTAAGAGGCGAAAAGCCTCTCCAAGATATTGGTCTCTGTTAAGTAAAACTATTGAACCGCCTTTGTCTGCCTCTTTTATTATAAGATTTTTGTCCGCTTTTAGGGATAAAATAGCTGCTTTATCTGCACGAGAACAATTATTGAAAAATCGTTTTTCATCCTTTTCTAACACAGCCATATCCTTCCACACAGCCATCTCGAAGGTTTTAAGTTCAGGATTGGACACCATGGGAGTGAAGGTGCTGGGATTGCGAAGGCCTGTCTCATTAACGCCGGGTGAAAAAGAATTATCATGAAAAAACATTTTCAACTTTATTTTGCGGATAAATTGGGTCCATTCTTGTCTGAAGGAAATGGGAGCATATGGGTTAGTGGTTACAAAGCCCAAACCTTTGTTCAAGAGATCACTTTCAGCTGCAGTGAGCACATGATCTGACAAATTGATTATTGAATTTTCTTGTACCTTTTGCCGGCATGAATAATTATCTCGGCATCTTCTTCGTCCTGATTGTTGGGTTGATTGCTGGGAGGCTGACCTAAAAAAAAACCACGTTGGTTGCCTCTCTTGGGACCGCGAAAAAATCGCCGACCTCGGTAGTTTCCTCGCTGGTAAAAAGTATTACGTTGTTGCTGATCATCATCCTCACTACTAAAACTGCTGTATGAATTAGTGCGAAACCGTACATGTCTAGCACCTTGACCAGTACTAACCGCAGCTTGCTTTTTTGTAAAGTAATCTTCTTGGACATAGGGAAACTTCTTAGTAATAGAAAATTCCTCTATGCTTTTTTTGAGAGTTTTAATTTTTTGAAGAGTAGTGTTATCCTTAAAATCTTTTATATCTTTTTCTATCTCTTCCAATCTTTTTTTGAATGCCGCATTTGAGCTAGCTGTCTTTAACTCGCTTTCTACCTTCTGAATTTCCTCTATAATCTCTTTAGAAACCTCTCGAGCAGTTTCAATGACTAGGACAACCCAGTCCCTTCCACATTTATTGGCAATGTGGGCCCAATTGGTTTTAAACTTTTCTTTATCCAAAAACACCTTTGGCTCATTAGGAACAATCAAGCCCTGCGGTAAAGTCTTACTTTTAAGATGTTCAAGATTTGTAAGTTCGTGTAAATTTGTCCGAATGAGACGTTTCTTATTATTGGATAGCTCATCCCAGGCAGACGCCTGTTTGAACGTTACTCCATCTGAAGAAGACCCTATTGACGCAGCGTTCTGTAATAATTCAGCTATGTAATCCTCTGAATAGCTAAGGAGATTATCTGCAGCCATGTCCAATGTATCAAGAAATTGCTGACCAATACCACAAAAAATCCCCTTACAATGAAAAAAAATTTTTTTTCTTTAAGAAAAATTTTTAAATATTTAATACGCAACACGCAAAAATTAAGCACATAAGGAAACCAAAAGGAACCCCAAAAAACACATGATAACCACTCAATGTCAAGTACCCTAGTTCCAAAGGCCCCGTGTACAGACTGCTGTCATGAAACATCAATATATAGGTTTCCCTGACCAATGTGGCCAGAACCAATATCAAAACTATATGAGGAAACCCCCAACTAAGATGAGAAATACCCTGGGATAAACATTTGAACAAAATAGAACAAATTCTCATCAAAACCACACACCAAATTACCCCACAAACACAATGATTTATATAGTACAAATCAACATTTTATTCCATCATCATGTATAAAAGGATTAAAAATTTACAATACAACGTTACTTATGTTTTACCATAAACCACAACCATTTCATCCTTCAAACATCAACATTCATATCTCAATCATTCAACATGCAATCGCAAAGAGCTTTTTTTTAATATTTTGTTAACCACACATAATTAGAAAATAAATAAATTATTTATGCAAAGAGAACATATCAATTGATATTTTTAGCAATTCTTTTCACAAAAAGTGCATCCCAATATACAAGATGTAAGTCATGATAATAATCCTAATTGTCCGACATGGCCTTGGAGTTTCGGTGCCTAGATGAAGATAAATTCCGCACTCTCATCAGGGACGTAGGAGTAATGGGATATTCTTATTTTCATTTTGCTGTAAATGCCATGACACTTCTAAGGAAATCACATTTCTAGGGGAAATACATTACTGCTATAATGACGCGTCGAAGAAGTGGATATTTGATATGATGTAAACATTCATATGGCTTGAACGATCAGCGTCACAAGGGTTTAAATGATGATCTGAAATAATATAGAAGATGATTGGTTGCAGCGTCTATGGATTCTAAAGGGTATGCTGACGAAGCCTATTTTATAACAAAACTAAAATGCCTCTACTGACCTATTTAGATTTCACTTTCAAATTATACTCAGAACAGGAGAAGGATGACCCTGTCGTTAGATAGCCATTAATGCGCTCCTAAGTGAAAAAACAGGCACAAAAAGAATTCAACCCTCAAAATGCTGTAAAAGCCCTAATGGAAAAAATTCTACAGACACAGAAATACGATCAATTACCTGCAGCAGATGTAATTTAGCTGCGCCGACGGTGGCATGGATGGGAGCATAAATCCCAATCTAAGGAATAAGATGGAAAATATCAAACAAAATTACATAAAATTAAACTAGTAATTGCAATAATGCTTAAATAACAAGGCGTGAAAAAATATATCCAATAGCCGATAACCAATTAGGAATGTGATATATCGTAGTATGAACGCCACAAAATGAATAGCCCCCAGATACAAACTGGTATGTTTTAAATTCCACCCAATCATGGTAAAACCAAACATCCAACTCATGACAAAAACTAGCCATGGGTGCCGCACTGGCATCACAAAAATCTAGCAGCCACAGGATATACATTCCACGCTTCTGTCCCTAAACGAAAATTGTAACTCATAGTTAAAACGCAGACAGCAACTTAAAGCCATTTGTAGGTAAGCTGCTCCCTAGAATGACTATAAACAAAACTTCAAAACTTACTTTTACTAATCGAAGATCCTGCACGCCGTCGGCAAACCCTCCTGCGGCAAATGTATTGCACGAAATAATGACCGAATTTCAACCACCGTGTCTGTCCGTTTTTTAAGGGTTTAACGACATCCCCATTGGATGGCACCTAAGCATGTGACCGGAAAGGATACACAAACCACCAATGAACACGAAGAACAGGTTCAGTTCCTTAAAGCAAGTATCTGGGCGGCCATCTTTGAGCGGTCATGTGCGGCAATTTATATGAGAATAATATAATTGCCTGTCCTACACGTGACAGCTCAAATTATGCATTCGCATCTACACTACGACCTACTTTGGTACCGATTTTAAAGCCAACAATGGTCACAAACGTGACCAATCAAATTTCAAAACGATTTCGCATTGGAATACGCCGGCCACAGCTGGTAGATGACCAGCATAGGTATGAAGGTGCACGCGAAAAGTTGGAAACTCGCTAAACGTAAAGTTATAAAGTAACGTAAAAGATAGAACACTCGTAGATCGCATGACCACTATATTTATACGATCTCAGTAGAGAACATAATCAATATAAGTACATGTGTCCAGATGAACACGCATGTTGGCCGAAAAAGCGGCACCAAACCAACTAGAAAATCAGACAAAATCAGAAAAAATGACACTTGGACATAACAATTAAATTACCTTTTTATTTTAGATGGACTGACATATCTGATGCTTATTTAGGGATAATATATATAAACCTTTATATAGAACCCTGCTCAAAAAGGGATGATATATAGAATCGAAAAAAAGGGGGTTTCAAGAATTCCAATTGAAGTCCCTATTGAGCCCTTCAGAGAATGTACCCAAATGATAAATCCAATGATTTTCTCTTGCTGTCAGTTTCTCTGCTCTTTGATGAGAGTCAGGTGTAAAGATGACCTCAAGAATGCACCAACGCAGACTATCTGGTGTATGATTCTCACTGCAACAATGTGCCACTAACGGGGCATCAGATTTACCTCGACGGACTCTAGATTTATGTTCAATAAATCTCTCTTTGAAAGTTCGTTCCGTCTTACCAACATATATGAGTGAACAAGGGCATTTAATAATATATACCACCCATGCTGTGTTGCAGTTGGTATGATTTTTAAGGGGCCATTTTGTGGCTCGTCCCAGATCAACATCCACTCCAACAATGGCCTGGTCACATATACTGCAGGTTCCACATGGGTAATTCCCCAGGACTGGTTGGACCATGCGTTTGTCCGTCCATCCCCACATATATTCCAGAGTTTGGGTGTCATCAATTTCGGAGAGAAGTCTAACATCAGACCGAACCAGATTGTCTTTTAGATTCTTACTTCTTTTGTAAGCCATCAATGGTAGTTCAAAATTAAAATGCCCTGTATTTAATATGTGCCAGTGCTTCTTTATTATTTTAGCAATCCGGTAACTCTTGGTATTAAATGTGGTTACACATACTATTTTTTGATTAGGGGGTTTAACAGTCTCCTGAAGGGTGATATCACGGTGGGTATTATTAGCCCTCTTTCTGCATTGGCGCACAATTTTTGCTGGATATTCCTTATTAAGCAATTTCTGTTCTAACTGGTCTGCATGTTGGACAAACTGATCCTTTGAAGTGCAATTCCGTTTTACCCTAAGGAACTGGCTGTAGGGTAAATTCTCTCTGAGTGGACCAGGATGGAAACTACGGTAATTGAGCAGCGAGTTTCGATCAGTGGGTTTGTTATACATGGTAGTATGAATGGAATCATTAGATACATAAATCAGAAGATCCAAAAAAGAGATCTGGTAGGCGTCCAAATTTAAAGTGAACGTCAAAAAGGGATCAAGATCATTGATCCACTCGTGGAACTGGTGAACCGACTGAGCATCACCTCGCCAAAGAATAAGGATGTCGTCTATATATCGCCAGTACTCTAGCATATGATTAGAAAAAGGATTTTCTTCAGAGTAAATGTATAATTCCTCAAAACGTGCCATATATAAATTAGCTAAACTGGGCGCAAATTTTGCGCCCATGGCGGTGCCTCGTCTCTGTAAATAGTAGTTGTTATTAAACCTAAAAAAGTTGTTTCTCAGTGCAGTCACTGCAGCCCACATAATGAAATCAATTAAAGAATCACGGCCCAAATACTTGGTGGACAAAGTGTGTTCGATCACCTGCAAAGTTTCTACCTGTGGAATTGCTGTGTATAGGGACTCGACATCCAATGTGACAAAAAACATTGTATCGGAGTCAAACTGTAAACCTTCAATATTATTAATAATCTGAGTGCTGTTCTTGACGAAGGATTTCATTTTCGGAATAAGATCGCATAGATGTTTCTCAACAAAAGCTGAAAGCGGTTCCAAAACAGAGCCAACTCCTGATATTATAGGTCGGCCCGGCGGAGATATAGGGTCCTTATGAATTTTTGGTATTATGTAAAAAATGGGAACCCGTGGATTCTTCTGAATAAGAAATTCACCCTCTTGCTTGGATATAACTGCATCCTGAACAGCTTTTTGGACATTAGTTTTGATTTCTTTAATAAGAATGGAAGAGGGATCAAATGCAAGAAGTTTATAATTAGATTCCACATTAAGGAGTCGAAAAGCCTCTCCAAGATATTGATCTCTGTTAAGTAATACTATCGAACCGCCTTTGTCTGCCTCTTTAATTATCAGATTTTTATCTGCCTTTAGGGACAAGATAGCTGCTTTGTCTGCGCGAGAGCAATTATTAAAAAACCTTTTTTCCTCCTTTTCCAACACAGCCATATCCTTCCATACAGCCATCTCAAAGGTTTTAAGTTCGGGATTGGACACCGAAGGGGTGAAGGTGCTGGGATTGCGGAGACCTGTCTCATTAAGGACGGGAGAAAAGGAATCGTCATGAAAAAACATTTTCAGCTTAATTTTACGGATAAATTGGGTCCATTCTTGTCTGAAGGAAATGGGAGCATATGGGTTAGTAGTTACAAAGCCCAAACCTTTATTCAAGAGATCACTTTCAGCTGCAGTGAGTACATGGTCTGACAAATTGATTATTAAATTTTCTTGTACCTTTTGCCGGCATGAATAATTATCTCGGCATCTTCTTCGTCCTGATTGTTGAGTTGATTGTTGGGAGGCTGTCCTAAAAAAACCCCACGT
>JASBQL010454175.1:0-11448 GCA_030264975.1 Desmognathus pascagoula | reverse complement strand
TTCTGTTTGGCCACTCGTGGATGATCACACGACCGTCCAAAAGGGGGGAAACTGTAGGACATATTGCAGAGGCTCTGACTGAAAAACCGAAAAACAGTGCCAGCGCCATGTTGATTCATTCATATTACTGTGAAAACATTTTCTATGAATGTCCCGCTAGGAATTCACCGCGAGCGCAAGCGACACTGCAGAGAAATGCTGAGGCACTAATTTTCTAATCTGTAACTAACTGCTTCCACATTCATACAATGGCTCACAGTAATACGAACTCGGGCTCGCACTGTATCACAATTGGCAACACGAGAAAAGTTACAGAGATCCTGCAAACGCTTCCCCTGTTTCCCAGTGAGGCTGTTAGCAAAGGAGGTGTGTGGGGGCCTGACCAATCCCAGCGCGGCCCACACACGCTGACGGCGTGCTTCAGGCACAGGAAAGCCATATTTGGTGTTCCTCCTCGGAAGAGAAAAGGTAATTTTGACCGGGCAAGCCGGACACGGTGATGGATACTTGCAAGCTGTAACAGTACACACGCAAGTATATCAGTAGGCCTCCCCAAGATGGGAGAGAGCTGTTGCTGCCATACCTGCTGCCGGTCCCAGATCCAGACGCCGTCCACTGCCCAGGAAGAAGCCCGAGCCAGGAGCGAGCCGAGCCCGCTGGAGAGCTAGTGCAGACAAGCCTGTCAGCACTCAGCAAGTTAGGGCTCTGACTGGCGTGACGAAGGCTGCGCCAGGTCACCAGGCGAGTGCCCGATGGGTGTGCTCCGTGCCTGAGATTCCAGTGGCTCCGTGCCTCCTTGGCGGGCTATCCAGAGCAGAAGAGTGGCCAGTCCAACCCGGGCCGAAGTGCAAAGACTCCGCCCAGGCTAGCTGATGAGCCCAGACACTGAGTCCTGCGGACGCTGAGCCCAGCTGACGGACCCCAGTAAGGCTGATAAGACACTCGCACCCTGCGGGTGACCACGAGCGTTCTGAGTGCACGCTCCACCGAACCTACACGAAGACACATCTAGGTGAGACCTGGTCTAAACGAGACACACACACACATGAGGACTAATGTAATGTGCTCTGTAGCGAGCCAATAGCGATTCTTCTTCACCACACGAGTGACAGTGTAGTTCTAGACACATAGGATACTGGTACCCATAGTATTAGCGATCTAACCACAATCCCTGAGTTATATCTATATCCCTACAATTTGCTGCTAATGTACAGTTGTTTTGCTTATTTGTGTGATATTTTTTATGCCCAATAAACGTGCCTTATAAGCGCACCTATTTTTATACAAAGGACTCTGTGATCATTGCATCTTGTGTAGCCTATCTCTAAGGTTTCTGTACGCTACTGACACCTGAGCTACCGCTAATCCGACAGGTGGAGGGGACACCCGGACGTGTCAGTTCTAAACGTGTATAGAAGCGTTCTAAACGTTCTAGACGTTCTAAATTGGAATACCACGAGATCTAAAATGGCTACTAAGGCTATCCCCTTAGAGGAGTTAATGGGTACCACGGTGTCTGATTTATTTGCATATTCTGGGTCCAAAATGGTTGACCTCAATGATTGGATTAATCAACAATTGGAGGAAGTTGGCAAATTTCATAGTGATACATTGCACAAACAAGGGTATGTTGCGCAAGGCATGATCGAAGTCTTTTCCAAGAAGGATAAGAAAGACAAGATGAAGGCCATATGCAACCTTGCCGGGAAATTATGGTTTGCCCATAGAATGATCTATGACCAGAATAACACACTAAGACAGGAATTTACCACTATGAGTGAAAAACTCGCTGGTGTTGAAGAAGAATTGCTATCTGCACTTGCTGAGAAAAATGAAATTGATCAAAAGTGGATGCAAGCACAACGAAAGTATGCGAGTATGGAGACTGTACCCTGTGAGAGAGAGGAGAATGCCGGAGAGAATGGAGAGGATTCTCGTATACAGCAGTTACAGGAGGAGATTGAGCATGCCAAGCAGGAGCTAAAGAGTTGTCATGAGCGAATGAGCGAAATGAAGACTGTAGAAAGTGGTCATATTAATTCCATATATGAGTTGCAGACGCAAATACATGAGCAGCGCAGGCGCAGTGACAACTATCAGCAAAAAATTCATGATCTAGAAGCATCCCAAAAGAGGGGTAGGCGTTCTGGGTCCTCAGGATGTGACGGTGCATGCAGAGATAAGGTAGCCCAGCTTGAGTCCGAAAAGTCTAAACTAGGACAAGAATTGAACAGCTTGAAAGTTGACTTGGTGGAGGCAAAAGATCGACACCGGGGAGCTGGTGATACGATCAGGGACATGAAGACTGCCATGGAGGACAGAGAGAATAAAATAGCCCGGCTGGAAAGAGAGGTGCGTCTATTAAAGAGACAGGGTGAATTTGATCAAGAAGACATTAAAATGTTGCAAAATCGGTTGTGTGATGGGAATCGCAAGATTACCAGTCGCAGACCCTCAATTAATGAAACCCAGAAGGAATACGACCAGTATCCGGCTGAGAATTATGAAGTCAGTGCAGGTTCTAGCGGGAATGAGATGCTCCCCAGAAGGAAGACAGGAGGTGATAGCCAGCGTCATGGCAGGTATGTGTCCCCGTCTTGCTTTCTCTCTAGTGATAACGATTCTGAGCCCGAATGGACAGAAGTTAGGCGCAGGAGAAAGAGGAGTGATAAAAGTGAACAGAACAAGAAAGACGGGAGTGCAAAAACGCCACTTCTTAATGGTAACGCAAAATCGATAAAAACCATCCGAAGTATGTTACCGGTGTTCAGTAAGAATAATAAGAATCTATCCATTCAGGACCATTTGGCATTGTACCAGCGGCTTATGCAAACGCTCAATATGAGTAGTGACGATGAACTTCGAACGTACCTATCTTGGACGTTTGCGGCCGATTCCCAATCTTTCTTCATGGGAGTTGAAAATAAAGACCATAAGAATTGGGCTGAATTCAGGAGCGAGGTCATAAGACACTTTTCTCCCCATAGGAATTCACATGAGGCATTGAGATATGCACTGAACTTAAAGTGCGAAAATAACCAGCACCCTCGAGAGTATTTACAGCAACTTAAAAACGCTTTCTCGCAGGTGCATAAGGAAGTGAACACCGAGTCGGTACAGTTTAAGAATGCCTATTTCTATGGTTTGCCGAGAAATATTCGAACGCAATTAGCGCGTGATTATAATGAAGAGAGGTCCATTGAATGGGTTTACAAACAGGCTAAAAGCATTTTCGATGTGAGCAGAGCTGAGGAGAATAACGAGGGAAAGGAAAAGACTAAGTCTAGCAAGATTTGCGAGGTGAGCAAGGAGAAGGAGTTGCCTTTTGAAGCCGGTCAAAATCCAACACCGCCAAGGGCGAAAAGTGGGGACTTTAGAAAAGCTGGTGATCGAAGAGAAAATTCCAAATTTGAAGAAAGAGAAAAGAAGGGGGCCATTAGTCCTAGGTACAAAGGAAATAATCCCATTCCAAATTACCGGCCAAAAGAAAGTCAGGCGGGACCCCGTTCAGACCCTGAGAAGGAAGGGGGTGCCAGTAACGCCAATAAAAATGAGGGAAGTCAATACGGGTCCCAGGGCCGAGGCCGGGAGCAAAATGAGGACAGACCAAGGGAGTATGAAAGAGCAGATCGCCCAAATTATCGGTATGATAACCGCAATAACCGGGGATGGCAAGGGCAGAGAAATTTTTCCAACAATCAAAACCGATTCCGGCGATGGGATGACCGTGACCGGTATCCCCCTAGACCTAACAGGTTGAATGTGCTAGAAGACCAGCTCAGGGATCTGAGTCAAAATGTACAAAGACTGCTCTCCCAGAGCAGCGGTGCAAGTGCACGGGTCCATGCTGTTAGCACAGGAGAATCAGACAGAGACAGAGGTGAGTCCAATCGGGAGGAACAATGACTCGCCGATCCCCGAATTGAGAAATATGGTTATGTCCACGAAGGGCGATATATACGATACTCTGGTTCCCAAATTGAGCCCCAAAAACCACAAAATAAGAAAAAAGAGGAAAAAACGAAAAGTCCAATATGCAGTGAACCTGCTGAAACTCCCCAGGCCTGTGCAGTACAAAAAGAGAGTGGCACAGTTAATGCTGGTGAGAAGGAAATTCCACTGTCACGACCTATGAGAATTCAAGAAAAGGTACTGGACATAATAAAGAAAGAAATGATTCAGAATTCCCATTTTGTTTGTGAGCTTCGGGAAGAAAATGGTCGATTTTATGCCCCTGTCATGTTGAGTGAACGGTGGAAGGTAGAGGCACTGATTGATTCCGGGTCAGAAGTCACATTAATTTCTAAGAAGATCTTTGAATTCATTAATCAAGAGAAAAGTCATGATGAGTTGAGATCTATGGTAAAACCCACACGCAATCTGCACAATGTGAACGGCGAGAATGTTCCCATTGTGGGAATGGCTGAAGTGGTAATCAAGATTGGAAAACATTGCATGCAACATCCCATGGTGATCGTTGATGTAAATTCTCTTGATGTACTCTTGGGAGGTGATATTCTCGGTCGATTATCGCCCCTCATAGACTACTTCAATGGAATATTGTGGGCGCAAGTTAAACGACCCATACCTCAGAAAAGGATGACGGCGCACAGTAAGAATAATGGCAGGGTCCATATAGTAGAGCGGCATACCGATGAGGTTGAGATACATTTCAGAAACTCACAGAACCCTGAGATGACTGTTATCACTAAACAGAGTCAAAGTGTTCAGGAACAGACCAAATCTGCAACGCTACAATCTACAGTGTTGTTAGATGCAGGCAGAAAATGGGAATCAAAGATTGATGAAGATTGTCTGAGGTTTTCTGCTGAGGTAAAGAGAGAAAAGGCGGTGAAGCCAGGGTTTTTTACCCCTATCGAGGTATTGGTACATATGACAAAGATTAGTGATGAATGGTATTTTCCTGTACGTATTGCGGGCGAATCCAACCCCATACAAGCCAAGTTGGACCTGAATTTAGAAAGGTCATACATTAGTGAAAATTTGGCAGAAAAGTTGCAGAAGTGGGGAAATGAGATTACAGTGCTAGCTCCCTGCCGAAATGAGAATGATTCTATATCGCAGGTGACAGGACGAGCCATGGTTGCAGTAAGCATTGGGGAAAAGAAAATGCGCCATAACATGAATATCGTTAAAGGAAATGTTGATATTTGCATTGCTAACGATATATTGCATCGATTGGTGGCTTTTGTCGATATTTTGAACGGAGAGTTGTGGTCTCGATTAGGGGGACACCCGGTAGATTTTTCAGATCCACAAATGGCCGCACAGAGTGATCAGATTTTGCCATATGCGGTGGAATTAGTGGCTGCGCAAGATATTGAAATTCCCAGGTATACTCGACAGGAAACGGTGGTATTGAAGGTAAAGGGGAAACAGTCTTGTGCTGGGTCATCTGATGCATACGTGCATATAGGTCAGCAATGGAAACAACTGGGGCTAGATTCTGAATATGTTCCCCTCGTTAGTCTGCAAGGAGGCACGTGTAAGATTTTGGTGGACAATCAGAACGAAGAGTCCATACACATCCGTAAAGGGATGAAGGTTGCTGATGCTATTTCGGATACGTTCCATAGTACTGATCTAGTTAATACCATATTGGGCGCCACTGAAGAAATGATTGATGAGGAGTCACAATTAATAAATGAGTCCATCTGGTCACAACCGGAGGGGATGTTCCAGATTCATTCCATTTACCCGGAAGTTCTATCAGAGGGGGTAAAGGTGCAGCACAGACAAGAAGGAGATACGATTGTCTTTTCAGTGCAAGAATCTGAGGCAGAATTCTGTTGCCATGCAACCACTAAAGATTTAACCCAACAGTTAGAAGAACAATATGAGTTAGCCACCCCAGAGGTGTTTCCTGGGTTCACCAAGTTAATTGAAGATCAAATTGCGAAGGCAGATGGGTGCGCCAGCGAGGCAGAAAAGTCAGCTCTCAGAGAAATGTTCATTGAACATCAGGAAGTGTTTGCCAAAGATTCTTATGACTGTGGGGGTACGCATCTTCATGTGATGAGGATACCAACTGATCCTAATTTACCTCCCGTATTCCAACGTCAATATAGGTTACCTATGGCTTCGATTGAGGATCTATCTGAGATTATTAGGAACCTAGAGGAAAGGAAAATAATTAGGAAGGTGCACAGTTCTTTTAACACCCCGATTTTGGCCGTCCTTAAACCCAACGGGACTTGGAGGCTCTGCGCGGACCTCCGCGAGCTTAACAAGAGGGTACACCAATCCAGATGGCCAATACCCTACATTGACCAAGAATTAGTACGAATGCAAGGTGCCAAAATATACACCGCACTGGATCTGACCAGTGGGTATTGGATCGTCCCTGTAGCCAAGGAAGATCAGTACAAACTCGCTTTCACGTTTGAGGGGAAATCGTACTGTTGGCAACGAAGTCCGTTCGGGTTTATTAACAGTGGGAGTGAATTTAATATATTCATAACTAAGGCATTACCAGATGCTCCCGAGCGTGGCACAATTACATATGTAGATGATGTGTTAATTAAAAGTGAGACCTTTTCGGAACACCTGAATGAGATAAAACATGTGTTAACTCAATTGAAAGATGCAGGCGCCAAAGTATCACTTCAGAAAGCCCAATGGTGCAGAACTAAAGTTAATTTTTTGGGTCATGAAGTGACCCCTAGTGGTATAAATATTCAAAAGAAAAAGATCGATGCCATACTCAAATTGAAGGAGCCCAGATGCATAAAAGATGTTAGAAGCATACTGGGACTGGCTAATTACAGTCGAAAATTTATTGAGAATTACTCGGAAATAATACAGCCGTTGTTAGGACTGTTGAAAAAGAGTAACAAATGGGAGTGGTCTGAAGAGCACCAGAATGCAGTAAAGACACTGAAGGAAAAATTAGTAAATGCACCTTGTTTGGCATACCCTAGACGAGACAAAGAGTTTTTCCTGGAAGTAGGGCACACCGATAGGTGTCTGTCGGCTGTATTGTACCAGAAGGAAGATGGTAACCCTAAAGTAATATCATATGCTAGTAAAACATTGTCAGAAGTGGAAGTCAAGTTCAATGAATGTGAAAAGGCCTTATTTGCAGCTGTTTGGGCAGTTCAGCATTTTAAACCCTTTATCTATGGAAGTAAAATAGTTTTGGAAACAGCACATCAATCCATACAATTTTTAAACAGTAACAAGATTAGAGAAGGAAATGTCACAGGATCACGCATTACTGGGTGGATGATGTCAATGCAAAGCGTCCCTGTCGAAATTAGGTACAGCAAGAACAAGAAAAATGTAGTTGCACAGGGATTAGCTGATCTCCATCAATGTGATGCCGATGAATGTCTGGGAGAAGATGTTGAATTGAGCACACTTGAACCATTTGCAAATTCACCCCATCAAACTTATGAAGAAAAACATGGTGATTTGCCATGCGTATTTGTAGACGGATGTTCGTTCAAGAATGAAGCAGGTGAACGTGTGGCTGGAATTGGAAATGTATGGATGAAAGATTACCCAGTGCTGCCGCAAGGTAGAAAAATTGGAAGTCAGAGCAGCCAGGTTGCAGAGCTGGCGGCTGTTTACCTAGCAATCAAGACAGCATGTGAACATGGGTTGAAAGAGATCGTATTGGTCACTGATTCGATATATGTGAGGAATGCGTTTGTTGAATATCTTCCAGGGTGGAAGGCACGTGGAATGAAGTGTATGAATGGCAAGAGTCTGAAGCATGCCAATATGATCAAAACTATCGATGAGATGGTACTCAAAAACAACATGGTAATTTATTGGCGAAAAACCAAGGGGCACTCAAAGACCCCAGGGTTTGAAAAATGTGGAAATGACACAGCTGACCGAATGGCTACAGAAGGTGCGGTTAATGGCGAATTATTGGTTATTGATCACCTCATGATGGAGAGTAAAACCACAGAAACTAAATGCGAAGCTGTCACTAGATCACAGACACACGCGAAGGAGGTAGCAATGTGGTCAGAAAAAGGGCCAGACCCAGATCTGATAACCGAGCAGAAAAATGATGCTACCATTGGGAAATTTTATAGATTTATCGAGAACCCCGAGAATAATCCAATAACACAGGAAGAAATAGAAGCTAATGAAGAGTTGAAAATATTACACAGAGCGAGGGCCAATTTTAAATTACATGAAGGGCTACTTGTAAGAGTGACTGAAAATGCTCCCATGCGGTGGGTAGTGCCTCTCGCATTCAGAGGCATTATGATGGAACACGCACACGATGAGATCACTTCAGGGCACAGGAGTCCGAAGGTTACAAACACAATCCTGCAGGAGCTGGTCTACTGGCCGCACATGATTCAAGACGTAGAAATTTATTGCGCAGGTTGTTTACGATGTGCTCAGTTCCAACCCAGCTCACCATCACATAGAGCCCCGTTAAGGAAACGTGGAATTACATTCCCATGGTCTGATGTGCAGATTGATTTCATCGGACCGGTAGTTAAATCGAATAGAGGAAACCAATACATGCTAACTGTGATATGTCTATTCACTAAATGGGTTGAATGTATTCCCGCGCCTAACTGCAAAGCAGACACGGCTGCGTTACTTTTAATAAACCATATCTTTTGCCGCCAGGGTTTGCCAGAACGAATCTCTAGCGACAAGGGTTCGGCCTTCACGGCAGAAGTAATGACGAAGCTATGGCAGATTTTGGGTGTTAAAAGACAGCTACACATAGCTTATCATCCAGCCAGCAGTGGTACTGTAGAAAGAGCAAATCAAACAATTGTGAATATTTTGAAAAAGTATGTGAGTGAAAATGGCAAAGATTGGGACTTAAAGTTACCATTAGTCTTAATGGCTATACGGGCCACGCCTTCATCAGTGACTGGGTATAGTCCATTCGAGTTACTAACCGGGAGAAGAATGGTCGTCCCGATGCACCTGTTGTATAAGGTCAATGAGCAGGTACTAGTGGGTGCCATGTCGACCCATGACTATGTGGCCAACCTTAGAAAACATTTACAGTATGCATTTGCACATGCGCAGAAAAATCTGGAGAAGGCTGTAGATGCCAGCCACACGTACTACAATTTAAAAACAGACAAAAAAGAGTACGAGATAGGTGATAGAATTTATTTCTACAATTATCTAAAGAATAAGGCGAAGAATTCAAAATTCTTGCCGGTATGGCATGGCCCATACGAGATAACAGAAAAGTTATCACCTGTAGTATACAGGATAAAGGACACCAAAAATCCAGAGAAAGAGGAACGCTGGGTTCACAGGAACCAGATAAAAATAGCCCATCCTCAGTCAAGATTGAGGCAAATAGAGACAGAGAAGGGAAAGTAATGAAAAATATTGCTTGTACGTAATGTAAATATTAACACATGCTGTTTTTCTTTACACATCTAGAAATCCTAACCTACTTAATCCTTGCCATGTCTGCACGGAGGGTCGGAAAGGCTGCTGGTCACCAAACCTCTTCCCCAACGCCAAGTAAACTGTGCCAATATCAGACTATATACCTGTGCATTTGTTTATTATTGGACCAAGGGTGCCAAGCACAAAAGACTTCGCTTAAAATGACACGTGGCCCGAATTCCGGTATCATTGTACACGAAACCCCTGGAATTCTGATGACAGATCACAGAACTGTAAGTCAGTTAGTATTTGTACAGTTAGACATAGAGGCAGCCATTGCAAAGTATGTAGATGTTACAGACATTACAGATGTAGATATTAGAAATTGGTATTACAGTCACATTGAAAGGACAAAAAATGTTATGCGTGAAATTTTGTTACAGGCTGAGAAAACAATTGTCAGACCCCAACCACGTGACATTCAAACAAGGCCAAGGACCAAGCGTGCGATCGCTGGGGCCGTTATGGGGGTCATGGCATTGCTCACTGTGATAGGTACAGTGGTAGGGACAACGATGAACGCCGTTAATGGCGTTAGTGTCAAAGAAGTTAAAAGGAAAAATGATGAGTTGCAGAATGCGATGGAGGAAATTCGGGAAAGTTTGGTGACCCAACGTGAGAGGACAAAGGAACTAGTACAGGTCGTCAAAGACACCATTGTTATTAGCGGCGTCCAAAATGAAAGACTGGATGACTCGATGAAACGAATCGGGAGAGAGACTATGGCTAGGAACTTGTTCTATAAAGTGGTGGACCCGGTTCTGTTCATCACCCAAACCTATCTGAGACAACTAGAAATCAACATGAGTAACCTGGTGAAAGCGTGCATTCCGCTCTACTTTGTTAATGATGAACTGGTAAAGACTGCATTAACTACCATACATGGCCAAGAGTTGGAAGATACACAAATCAAAATAGCTTTCGAAACAGGTTCAGCAATACCTATGTACATTAACACACAGTTACTACATATTTCATTTTTATTAAACATTCCAATTGTGAAAACAGAGAAGATATATCAACTAAAAAAGGTACTAAATGTAGGCATATGGAGGGGTGGAACCAAAATCAAAATCAACACACCAGAGCTGGTTGCATATCAAAATACCAGTGACACATACTTGATTCCAAAACTTCACTCCTGCCAGACATTTAAAGACTTCAACTACCTTTGTCCTGGGAAACCATTTATTCCAGACAAGGGGGGAAACCTTTGTGCACTAGGAGAAACGTCAATAAACAATACATTGTGCGATGTTACTATAACGCGTAGTAAAGAAATAGTGACTGAAGCCATTTTGATAAACAACAAATGGCTTGTCAGCACTAACGCACCGAACCTGACTATCACTTATACCAGACATGGTACATTTGTAGTTAAACCAATCCCTTATTCCACATTTACCACAATTGTTCCGCGAGACATTATTGTCACGATTGGATCAGAAACACTGTTTTATGTCTCAAGTGAAAAAATAGAAGCAGTGATGGAAATGGTAAATACTATTAACATCATCGACATCCCACCAGATGATAATGAACTAAACACTATCCTAGACGAGAAAAAATCACACTCAGTGCAGTTACTGATAAAAGAAAATAACATTTCTATAGCAGAACATAGATTTTCCCAAAGTGACCACGAAATATTATCCAAGCATAGCGGAGACGTTATGACACCCTATATGACACCATATATTGTCCTAGGGGGGATGATGGCATCAATAATTTGGCTATCAATAATAAGCACAGTGGTGCTATTAAACAGTATACACATACTAAAAGCAATGAAAAATAAACATCACAATCGACAAAACAGTTTCGCCATCATTTGATATGCCCCAGATCTCTGCATATCAAAAGGGGGGAGACGCGGCGAAACAGGCGAAACGGGCGAAAATTTCACCAAAAATTTTTTTTTTTACGTGCAAAATTCTTATTTTGGTTCCAATATGTCTATTTGGCCACTCGTGGATGACCACACGACCGCCCAAAAGGGGGGAAACTGTAGGACATATTGCAGAGGCTCTGAAT
>JASBQL010443096.1:0-11477 GCA_030264975.1 Desmognathus pascagoula | reverse complement strand
TTTGACCTAGTATCCTAATGTCCTGTTATGCCTTGTGTTCTGAGTTTTTCTATGCCTTGTATTTTGTGTCTTATTTTACCTGGTACCCTGAGTTCTCCCTTGCCTTGTATCCTGAGTATGTCTTATCTTATCTTATCTTATGCAGTATTTGTATAAGAGCGCACGGGCACCCTAGGGCATCATGGCGCTGGAGGATGAAGGGTGAATAGATAGATGAGAAGTGAAACATACGGTTTAGAAGAGGTGGGTTTTCAGAGCTCGGCGGAACACAGGATGGGCCTGGATGGCTCTTAAAGACAGTGGGAGAGCATTCCAGAGCCTAGCCGCTACGATGGAGAAAGCCCTGCCACCAGAGCGCTCACGGAGATACCGGGGGACAGTGAGTAAGAGCTGCCCTTCTGAGCGGAGGGAGCGACCGGGAAGATACTTACAGAATTTATCCTGGAGATAAGAGGGCCCTAGATTGTAGTAGGCTCTGTGGACTATGCATAGAGACTTGAATTTGATGCGTGAGGCTACAGGGAGCCAATGTAGCTCACGAAGACCATCAGAGATGTGATCCCGCCGGGTCCTGCCAAGGATGAGGCGGGCGGCTGAATTTTGGAGGACCTGCAAGCGTTGCAGGAGAAATTTAGGCTGTGCTAAAAAAAGGGCATTGCCATAATCCAGACTGCCCATGATGGTGGAGGTTACCACAGTTTGGCGCTGGAGGGCGGGAATGAACCGAAGAATCTTACGTAGCACCCTTAGCTTGGCGTAGCTGAGACTGCGCACGTGAGTGACTTGGGCCTCGCATGACAAATCAGAGCGGATCCGAAACCCCAGATTTTTGACCATTGGTAAAGGCTTTGGAAGAGGGCCAAAGGAAGAAGGCCAGAAAGAAGAATCCCAAAGTGTGTGGAAGTTAGAGGGGCCAACCACCAGAAGCTCAGTTTTGTCCCCATTTAGCTTGAGCCAGTTGGAATTCATCCACTCACCAATGGCACTCAGACACGCTCGCAGCCGGACAGCAGTGCCAGGAGTGTCCAGATCTAAGCGTAGAAGCAACTGCGTGTCATCGGCATACGAGTAGAATCGGAAGCCATGGGAGTGGATGAGCTCAGCTAGGGGACGGATATAAAGATTAAAGAGCAGTGGGGAGAGAGCGGATCCTTGAGGGACTCCGCAGGTTAGAGGCAAGGAGGCCGAGCGGAAAGGAGGAAGAGATAGAGACATAGAGCGACCGGATAAAAAGGAGCGGAACCATTCTAGAGTGGTGCCGGCGATCCCTGCATCGCTGATCCGGGAGAGGAGGATGGCGTGGTCGATGGTATCAAAGGCCGCTGAAAGATCTAAAAGTATCAGGGCCCCCACGCCGCCCCTATCCCGGATCAGGGAGAGGTCGTCCAGCACCGAAACCAGTACGGTCTCCGTTCCCATTCGAGGCCGGAAGCCTGACTGAAAGCAGTCGAGAATAGAGTTATTTTCTAAAAAGTCCCGAAGCAGAGGGGTGGCTAGGGACTCTAGAAGTTTCATGAGAAAGCAAAGCAAAGAAATAGGACGATAATTAGAAAAGACAGTGGGGTCAAGAGATGACTTCTTAAGAAGGGGGACCACCAAAGCGTGTTTGAGCACAGAGGGAATATGACCAGAGGAAAAGCAGTCATTAACAGCCGCGGTGAGAGGCTCGATGAGCGAAGGGGCCAATTGTTGCATCACCGCCAAAGGAATGGCATCAAGTGGAGAGGCTGATTTGAGATGAGATAGAGCCTGAGAAACAGTAGCAGAAGAGAAAGCAGGAAAAGAAGACCAAATGGGCAAAACAGGTGAGTCAGACGCGGTCTGGAGCAGTGGGCTTGAAGAGATGGAACTGACAAGACTATGCGTAGACGATTGAGATATGTTACTACGAATATCAGAGATTTTTTCAAGGAAGAACGAGGCTAGACCATCACAGGCTTCCCGAGAGACAGAAGGGAAACGGGGAGCTGGTAGACAGGAGAGCTCACGGGCTACTAAAAACAGCTCTCGCGAAGAGTTGGTAGATGCAGCAATTCTCTCAGAGTAGTACAGAGCTTTAGCGGCGAGACAGGTTATGGGACAGGCTGGTGATGGATTAATCGAGGCAGACCACGTGAGAGGAGAGGTGGAAAGAAGACTAATACATTGTTATTGTTAAGTTACTTATATAAAAAAAAGAAGATATATTTTTTTGATATTCTTTGCTGCTAATAAAGAGCAAGGAAAGAGGGAGCGTAATACTCGCCTCCGTGTCTTTAATACAACTGTGATTCTCATAATATTTCTGTAGAAAATCGTCATTGAATTGAGGGTATTCAACCATGCCTCTAAACCTTTGGGTACTGCATATAGGTGGAAGGGTAAACCTTACCCTGCAAGAGGTATTTCCAGTCAAGACTATTAGGTTTATATTAAACACAAACATAGTAATTATGTGGACTGTACACATCTGTGTTAGGGTGTTACTCAATGTTCAAAATTGGTTGAATCTGGATACATAGAGTAAAAGAGTGTTAACATTTGGTTACTGCTATAAATTCAAGGTGACCTGTCATCACAATGATCACAAGTAATATAAAGGTATTTTGTAAAGAGCCTTAAAAATGGTCTAGACTTTTTTTCTATTTCCTGTGAAAATTATTTTTTTTCACGCCTAGTTTAATTGTCAAAATGTTTTTAGGTGTTGTTTCACAACTCGCCACAGCAAGAGTAACTATGCTGCTATTTTCGTGTCTGAGTTTGACCCAAGGAAGTGGAGGTAATGCACTACTTTGAAAGGATAATTAGTGAAAAAGAAAGGGTTTTTTAAACGAGTGACAAGTTACAGTTCTGTGTAAATTTTGCAGGAGAATGCAAAGGGCTAAAGTAGTTAGAGCCGAGATTGGGCCTCTTTATGGAGAAGTCGGGTGAGATCTTTGCGGATATATGTATATTCCCTATAGTAAGAGACTATCAAAAACCATGGGAATCAAAATAGAATCCCATACAGGAGAGCACCCCGCTACAGACAAACATACATACTGTCGTTGTAACACGTACCTACGTCATGTTATTCCCCTTCCTCTCCACGCCTCTAAATTGCCGACCTCTGGCACACCTTAACATAGGGGCTAGACTCTCTTTGCTGTCTTCACGCTCACCCCTCCATATATTATGAATATATGCACAGTAGAGGGAGTCCTCCACTTAAATTGCTTCGGCTTAAGACATTTTGAGTTTACAATACTTCCAAATTGACCCTTGTCTTATACTTATACCTATTTTAACTTTAAAGCATATGGGCTGAAGATATTTGCATGTGCCCATACTGTTTGAATGATGGTCACAAAAAACCCCCACAAGATTGGGACAGCTTCGATTTAGAACGTTTCGACCTAGAACTCTATTTTAAGGAACCAATTGCCATGTAAGTTTGAAGGCTTTTTGCAGTAAATATGCTATTTAGCCACAGCAATTTAATGTGCATTTATATATATATATATATATATATACATGCAAAGCCAAAGTGAACACACAAATAGATTTGCAATTCACCAACGTTCCGGGAACACTGGCGCTCAACAATGAAGCGCCAAGACTCTCGAGTATTTAGATCCAGAATAAAACGCTGTGAAACCAAGCGGAGTGCAAAACTTGTCAGGCAAGCCTGTACAAGACATTTATTGAGACGTTTGACAAATGCAATCATTTAATCATGAAAAATACAAAAAAGTAATGTTTTTGGTTTAAAAATAAACTAATTAGAGAAAGACCATGTCCTGCACAGAGAATCACATGTAAAATAGAAAAGAAAACACCAAAATCATAATACCTGAATGTAACAAAGAACAAGCATGGCACACGAGGGAAGGGCGCAGCCCGTTTTCGTCCTCCAAGCTACACCACACTATGTTTTGAAAAGAATTTTTTCTTTACTTCCTTAATTTCCTACATAATGTGAATATTCTAGTTTCTTATGCGGTGAACAAGAAAACAAAGCAATGCGTGTACATATATATCCACATCTGCTACATGTATAAGCAAATGATGGGGTGGCAGATAAATTTAAGCAAAGGCTCACAAGATCATAACAGGAGATACAAATAGCCCGAAATAAATAACACGCAGATCTGATACGAGACTGGAGGAATAAGAATAAGAATAAAATAAGCCATGGAAAGTCTGGGTAAGAAGGAGTGATTGCCCTATTTAATTCTGTTCTTCAATATTTATGTTCTTCCATATTTAAATTTCTAAGGCAATATACCATCAACCCAAAAAAACCGAAAGTCCCGTTTTGGTGTTGATCCCCATATGGCCTGTCGTATTAAGGTCCAAGATATAGCGTGCCTCAGTCTGTCTGAGTGTTTTTAAGCGATCTCCTCCCCTTAATGAGTGTTCTATCTGATCAATGCCAAAATAACGCATTTTTGTATCATCTTTACTGTGAAATTTAGCGAAATGGAGTGCCATGGGATAGGATGGATCAACATTCTTAATCGCCCTTCTATGTTCTAAGATGCGTTTATGGACCGGTCTAAAGGTGGAACCCACATATCTTTTATTGCAGGGACATGTCAATATATATACCACATATTCACTGTTACAGTCCATGCGTTTCTTGATGGGTATGTCACGTGAGTGATCAAAATTCAGATAATTTTTTACTCTGTACGTTGTTTTGAGACAGGCCATACAAGAACCACAACTATAAAAACCTCCTAAATTGAGGAAGGTTCGAGGTGGGTTTTTAGGTCTACAATAACTTTGTACCACCATATCTTTTATTGTTGGCGCTCTTGAGTATGTAATTTTTGGATTAGAAGGTAACAGGTCTATCAGGATATTATCTGCTCTCAAGATGGACCAATGTTTTTGAAATATCTTTCTTACCTCCCCTGCTTTAGTACAGTATTTCATGATCATCCTGGGTTGAGTGCTCATGTTACCTGTCTGATCCGGCGGGTCAGATAAGTGTTCTGAGTTTTTGTTTTTAGAAAATAATTCACTACGATTTTTAAGACTGACCTTCTCTATAGCTTTGTCTAGAACATGTTTTGGATAACCTCTAACGAGAAAATCATTATATTTCTGCATTACTGATTTCAGGAAATCCTGTGTGTGACTGCTGTTCCAACTTGAAAAACTTAATGTCATAAAGTGTTCCCCTGATGATATCTTATGTACATTAGATGTGACATCACTTTATTCGATTATTGATCATGACCAGGGTTTAATTGCTTTGGAATTCTTCTTATACCAACAGTCAGCTAGCTATCACGATTTTAGTCGGATGATTATGGAATTTACCAGGTTCTGCCTTAACAACAATATTTTTCTATTTGAGAAAAAGGGCTATAGACAGACGCGGGGAACTGCCATGGGGGCGGCATTTGCGCCCTCTTATGCAAATCTCTTTATGGGATATTGGGAACATCACTATATTTTCATTGAGACCATGAAAGAACACACACAACACCTGAAAATGTTTGTCAGATATATCGACGATATATTGTTAATTTGGACAGGGGATCAGGTGAAATTAAAGGAATTCTTGGCAATTCTTAATGATAACCCATTGAATATTGTTCTTACGGCCGAAATCTTAACAATATCTGTATATTATCTAGATTTGGAAATATATGTCCGGGATGGCTGTTTCCAGACCCGTAATCATGTTAAAACGACAGCGACCAATTCTGTACTCCATGGAGCTAGTTGCCACGCGATCCACTGTAAATGGAGGTCAAGTTGATGGCCCAAGCGATGTGCAGGCAGGTTAAAGTGGTTGTGAGTATTGAGATTTGTGAGGATGGTTCTGAGTTTAATAGCATAGGGGTCTAACTCTACATTCATGTGAATGTTGAAGTCTCCACAGAGAATGATTTTGGGATGTGATTCGAGCAACTCTTCCAGGGCGAGCTGAAGTTCGCCCAGGAAGGTAGGTTCTTGGCCTGGAGGGTGGTAGAGGCAACAGAGGGTGATGGCTGGAAAGTCTCCTGGAGAGCCTTTAATAATCAAATATTCGAAGGTGGTGGGTTCGAATGAGAGGGTGAGTTGGGTCCAGCAGATGGTGGAAGGCGTGATAAAAGCCACTCCCCTCCTGTGCGTCCTATTCTGGGTTTGGGTATTAGACGGTGGTTGTCAGGGACCAGGTCTATTTGTATGCCTTGTGGATTGGGGGGTAGCCAGGATTCAGTAATGACTAGTGAGTGTATTTGATGAGTTTCAAAAAGGTCATGAATCTCTGTGGCATGTGCAATGGCTGATCTTGCATTGATGATGGCCAGTTTGTGGAAGGGGGGGGAGGGATTGGCACTATATTGGTCTCATTATCCTGAATGATGTCTCTGTTTGTACTGTTGATCTGAAACGATGTGCATTGTAATGACAAGGGAGGGGGTGTTGCTATTGCGCTGTTTGCGGAACTGTCTGTGTTTTGGTCGTCCATTAGAGGGTTGACTAGGTTTGAATTTGCGGTTGTGTGAGGTTCCCCAGTTAGATTGGGGGAGCAGGCAAGAAAGGTTTGATCTAATCCGCCCTTGGTGTTGTGTGGGTCCATGTATGTGGTGGATTCTGGGGCGGGTGAAGTTGGTGGGTCTATCGCCCCGAAAAAGTTGGGCCAGAGGTCAAGACAGTCCCAGTTGTCTGAGGAGGCAGTTCTTGGGGATGTGGCGATATGATGGCTAAGTTCATCTGGAGACAGTTTTGAAAATTCGGTGGAGAAGTGTGGACTTTGTGGAAGGCCAGCGTGAGTATGCATGGGTGTATGACTCACTGATGGTGACCGAGCTGTCTGAGTGGGCACACGATGGAATAAGTCACTTGAGTACTGTTAATGATTCAGATGTTATGTGGCCCACAGGGCGCCTACCTGTGTCACTGAGGAGGTGGAGAGCATCAGCTTGGTGTGGGGTGTCCCTGCCTGGACCCTGACAGGCCCGGACAGGCGCAGCCCTTTTCCTTCGCCCTTCCCCGACCGGCTTCGCCTGCCGGCTCCGGCCACGGGCTGGCTTATGTCTTGGGTTGGTGGGCGGGGCCATGGGGCCAGGGCACGGGCCCCTTTTATGAGCAGAGAGCACCACAGCAGCCGCCTCATAAAGCAGCGCGTAAGCGTGCTCATTTCCAAGAAGAGCTACAGACCGGGATCAGGTCAGATATACAAGAGGCGCTAGGCGCCGCCTTCGGGCCTCCAGACCCGTTGCAAAGACCCTCTAGCCAGGAGGAAGAACTAACTGGCTTCCAACCCTCAGTGGTGGATTACCCATCTTCTGAGGAAGAAGGGCAAGAGCGTGCAGAGGAAAAATACTCAGCAGACTATCGCAGGGACAAAGACTTTCGTCCCAAGAGGTCGAAAAATACTGAGTCACCAGCAGGAGACATTACAGAGGAGGAAGGGATCCCCTTCCTGGGCCCTGATAATCTGCGACACCCCAGGTCTGCGGACTGGGACCCATCCCAACAGGTCGCAGCATACATTAAGATGAGAGCCAGAACAGCACTCGATAAAGAAGTGCAGGGAAAATTGAGGAGCGAATGCCCTCGACCCTCAGTGGAGGGTAAGGTGTTGAAAACACACGAAATTGACCCAAAGATGGGAACCTTCTTATCAAAATATATTAGAGACCCGAAGCACAGTCTAGACAGGTCTTGCAGGGCCTGGTCAGGATAAATTGCTAGATGTTTTTGGCCTACTGGCGAAGTAACTCGACCTGACAGAGCAGGGGAGTCGAGAGGGCTCGGTGCTTAGCACGGAAATTGTGGTTGGATGGGCTCAGAGAGCCATTTGTTTCTTAGGGAACGTGAACGCCGCTATCCTGACGGAGCGGTGGAGATCATTACTGTTAAAAGTTGACCCGAAGTTGGGCGAGCTGGCCTCTACAGAGGCAGGCGCAGCGGCGAAGGGGTGTCTATTTAAAGCCCCTTTCACCAAGGAGCTGACCGCCTTTGTGGCAGAGTTCACTTCATGGGACAAAGCCCATTCTAACATGAGAAGAGTTTTCGGGTGGGCCGGGCGTGGCAGGAGCCACACGCCTGGCCGTGGAGTGGCAGTCAGAGTCTCTGCATCAAGATACAGCGCTACCTCGCAGAGGGGTCGAAGAGGTTACTCTTCATCCTACTCATCCTCATATCAGACAGCCGATAGGGGCCACAGATATCCCTCCTATCAGAGAACGAGAGGATACAGGGGACATGGCAGAGGAGACCGTGACTCCAATAATTCAGGTGAGAGATCTGCTCGATTTCCCCGACATAGGGGGCAGAACAGCACGCTTTATAGACAACTGGCACAGGCTTTCCACGGATGCATGGGTTTTCCAAACCGTACAAGGATTTCAGATAGATTTCGTGCAGACGCTCTATATGACTTCACATATATTTTTCCCACGCAGATTGGGTGGCACTGGATGGGGAGGTAAAACAGTTGGAACGGAAAGGCGCCATTCAGAGAACATCCCTCCACCCGAAAGGGTTCCGCAGCAATTTGTTTCTAGTATGGCGGAAAGACAAGGTGAGGCCAGAGAACAACCTTCGAGCCTTGAACTCATTTGTCACATACAGATACTTCAAGATGGAGGGGATCCATCTGCTACGAGATCTTCTGATGGAAGGCGACTGGTTGGCAAGGCTAGACCTCAAGGACGCTTATCTGTCAGTGCTGATTTCCGGCCCACACAGATGCTTCCTCCAGTTCTGGTGGGCAGAGAAGATATGGGAATTCACAGCCCTGTCCTTTGGACACTCCCTGGTGCTTCACCAAGCTATTGAAGCTAGTAGTGGCAGCACTACAGAGCAGAGGGGTAAGGATGATTATTTATCTGGACAATATGCTGTTTATGGCGCAGTCCAAAGAGGCTTTGGGTTTCCACGTCTGGTGGGCTATGCACTTGTTGCAGGATTTGGGTTTCGTGATCAACGGATCGAAATCAGAATTTGTGCCCTCAAGGACAGCAGAGTTTCTAGATTTCTCGGTGAATACCGAGGAATGCATACTCAAATTACCTGGACACAGACTCCGAGACATTCGTAGGGTGATCAGGAAATGCCAACGAACGACAGAACTCACTCTACGTCAGCTGGCAGCTGTGAAAGGCATGCTAGCAGCCTCAATTCAGGCGATTTTCCCGGGCCCTCTACACTACATGGCTCTACAACGGTTGAAGGCAGGTTTTCTGCGCAGAGGCTGCACGTACGATCAGCACATCCAGCTTGATCAGGAGAGCATACTGGAATTGGATTGGTGGTTAGACCATATGGAGGCCTGGAAAGGGCGAGCGATCTTTGGGAAAACGCCAGACATTGTAATCGAATCAGACGCCAGCCGGCATGGCTGGGGAGCCAGGTGTGGGTCAGTGACGACGGGAGGCCCTGGACCACTCAAAAGAAGGAGTTGCACATCAACTGCCTGGAGCTTTTAGCAGGGTCATTTGCGATACAATGCCCACCAAAAGACAGAGTACAAGTTACAGTACTCCTCAGGATGGACAACGTGTCCGCAGTGAGATATGTCAATCGCCTGAGAGGCCTAGCAGAAATGGCGAAGAGCTTTTGGCACTTCTGCCTAGAGCACCAGATCTCAGTCCAAGCAGAGTATCTACTGGGCCAGAAGAATGTGGTGGCGGACTGGTGCTCTCCACACCTGCAAGACACCAGCAAATGGAGGCTAAAGCCTGCCATCTTTCAGATCATACACAGTGTCTGGGGTCCCATTCGAGTGGATCTATTCACTTCTCGATTGTCAGCCCAATTGCAGATGTTTTATAGCTGGAGGCCAGATCCCCCAGCTGCAGGTACGGACGCATTTTCGCAAGACTGAAAAGTCAGGCGGCTACACGCCTTCCCGCCATTTGCGATGATATCGCGGACACTGCGAGCGCGCATTCAACAAGCAGTAGAATTGGTACTGATGGTGCCAATCTGGCCAGCCCAACCCTGGATGGCTACGCTGCTGGAAATGGCAGTAGATCGCCCTCTTGTCTTAGTGCAGACAGAGGACCCGCTCACGTCTCCGGAAGGGGACAGGCATCCACTGATTCAGCAAGACAAATTGCAGCTGGCAGCATGGAGAATATCGGGCCGTGTTGGCAGACAGAAGGCCTTTAGAGAGGCTGAGGAACTCTTGACCAGATCCAGGAAGAGCTAAGAATTATCGAGCACCCTGGGCTAACTGGTCTAGTTGGTGTGCTGGAAGGGGTGAGAATCCCGTGACGGCATCAGTAGCAACGGTAGTAACTATTTGGCACAGTTTGCGGAAGGCAAAGCCTACAGGACTGTGAATGTTATCAGATCAGCTATTTCGGCCAGACACATACTGGTAGAAGGGTGCCCGGTAGGGGAACACCCGCTGGTAGTACGAGTACTGCGAGGAGTGCGATTGCAGAAACTGCCAAAGCCAAGATATACTTTTTTGTGGGACTTGTGGCGAGTATTGAACGTCTTTCGATCATGGCCAGTGAATAAGTATTTGTCAATAATGCAATTGTCTGCAAAACTGGTGATGCTTCTGTGCTTAGTCTCCTGTAGGTTTGTTTCAGACGTTAGAGGCATTGACCTGGCTGGGAGGGTGTTTTCCCCGGATGGAGTCATCTTCCACATCTCAAGGAGGACACAGACAGGCTCCAGAAACGATCTCTTCTACCCAGTTTCCAGACATCCCGAAACGTTGCGTGGTGGACTGCCTGAGAGCCTATGAGACTATGACGGCAGAGCTGTGGAGTAATCCGCAGGGTCGACTTTTTATTTCTCTGACGAAGCCGTTTAAAGAGGTCGCTTTGCCCATGGTTGCTCGGTGGGTGAAATGGATCATGCAAGAAGCAGGAATAGATGTGAGTAGATTCAGAGCTCACTGTGTCAGAGGAGCAATGGCGTCTTCTGCTTTTTAGCAGGAGCCAGATTGGAGGACATTATGAAAGCAGTAGATTGGTCTGCAGTGTCGACTTTTAAGACTCATTATTTTAAGCCAATTCCTCACATATATCAGGCAGTCATAGATCAGTGTTAAACGCGCATAACAAGAGCCTTCGTGTCTTGCTGTACAATGACGATTTTCTACATAAACATTATGAAAATCACAGTTGTATTAAAGGCATGGAGGTGAGTATTATCCCTCCTTATCTCATTTTCAGCAGGAATCGTGGGAGATAGAGGGAAGTACTCTATTTACGGAAGTTAATGCAAGTGAAATTATATAACAATTGTTACATAAATGCCATCGCATTGTATGCTTAAGATGGTTATTATCAGAGATGAAAATGGATCCCACCCTCATGTCTGTAATTGTTGTTATAGATGAAGCGTCCCGCTGAGAGGTGGAAGAGACGGGGTGACAGAAGTTATGACAAGTTATCTGGAAAGGTGTTTCATTGTTCGGATAAAGAGACATTACGTTGGAGCAGCCGCAGAAAGAGGAAGAGCGGTATACTTACTTATGCAATATTTGTATAAGAGCGCACGGGCACCCTAGGGCATCATGGCGCTGGAGGATGAAGAGTGACTAA
>JASBQL010443095.1:0-17426 GCA_030264975.1 Desmognathus pascagoula | reverse complement strand
GTGCGCATCGGTATCCCACAAAAAAAAATTAACAGACAAGGAAGGTAAAGGTGCATACTGCTTTAGGAACAGACATCTGGTGGGCAACAGCCTGACGGCACTCGAGATGGTTAGAATATCAGGAACAGAAGTTTATTTTAAAAAGTCATGTTTTTCAGTTTTAATATTTTTAGTGAAAGTTGCAAGTATCAAGAATCACCAATATAAAAAAATGCAGATATGAATAACAAGTTGAATTATTATTATTGTTAAAAAGTCATGTTTTAAGCAATTTATTTGATCTACTCTATCTTAATTTCTCCATCTTTTTTATGCCCACCAGTGGGCATGCCCAAGGACACCATAGTGCCCTTTTTCACATCATTTCTTAAGGCAGAATTGGGGTCTTTGCCCAGAAGCAGATTGTAGATATTTGGGGCTTTGATGGTGCAGGGCTTGCCACATGATCGCTAGACTTTTGATCCCAAACATGTCTGAAATCTTCATCCAACGCAGCTCCCACGTTGCATCTGAGACGTGATCATGCTGTTTAGAGGCCACAGACCATTCGAACTGTGCAGTTATGCACTTTCTGCAGTCTATAAAAATCCCAATCCACCAGGTCGGTAGAGAAGGAATTACAGTAGGTGAGTTTGGAAATCACCAAAGCCTGGTAGAGGGTTACCCGTTGTTCTTGGGCAATGAGGGGTAAGAAGGTAGACAGGTGCTTCAGCTAGAAATGTCTTGCTCTCGATGCCGGACTGATGGAATGGGACACCCAGAGTTTTAGAATTTGATATGGCAGAGGGCGGGGGGACAAAGGAGACTGGCCATGGTATCGTCAAGGGCTCACCTAGGGCAACACCCCAGAAAGGAGTACCTCTGTCTTCACCTCATTGATGCACAGCCAGCTGCACCCCATCCAGACCTTAGCCCTCAGCAAACAGTCAACCAGTCTGCCCCCAGCCTCAGCCCTGAGATCCACTAGCAACTGTGTGTCATTAGCGTACATCCGAAAGCCGATGCCCGAGTCCTCCAAGATCTGTGCGAGTGGGCGCATTTATATGTTAAATAGGAGCCTGAACAAAGCTGACCCCTGCGGCATGCCGCAGGACAAGGGACTGGGTCCGCTCCATTTGCTCCCCAGCCGCACCATCTGCACCCGGTTGGCCAGGAACGACTGGCACCACTCTAAAGCAGTGCCGGACAGACACACCACCGTGGCAAACCTGTCCAGGAGGCTAACATGGTCGACAATGTCAAATGCCGCCGGTAAGTCAAGCAAAACCAGGGCCACTGGGACAGATCAGTTAGCTAGCTCCAAGAGCCGCTTGCGCACATCCAACAGAGCCGTCTCCATTCCCCTGCAGGGCCGAAAACCAGACTGTAGATCATGAAAAATACCTGCTCCCTCACAGTGGGTTTGGAGTGGATTGGTAACCACCGTCTCTGAAAGCCGGGCCAGAAGAGGAAGCTGAGAAACAGGGTGAAAGTTCTTCAGGTCCTCGGGGCTTTTTGAGTAAAGGAGTGATAACCCGCTTCCTTCCATTCACTTGGGCCTGCACCCTGGGTCAAACCTTTATTAACCACGTCGCAAACATCGGGTGCGATGGCTGGTGCGAGAGCTTTGACCACTTTCGTGCGGAGTGGGTCGAGTGGAGAGGATGATGGACCTAGTTTAATGATGAGAGTAAATAACTCATTCTTGGTAATTTCTTTAAAGGAAGAGAATAAAGGACTCTGATAGTTGGAATAGGGTCATGGCTCTGAGAAGCCGCCCAAGGAATTTTTTGGTGAATTCCTCTCTGATGTTAAGAATTTTATTCTAGAAGTCAGCTGCTTTCTGGCAAGTCCCCTGAAAAGTCAGCACACAGACAGAAGAGGGCATGAGTGGAGATGGCAGAATGAATTGCCGAGGCCAGATAAATTTGTTTGGCATCTTTGATCCTGTTTCTGTAAAAGTCATAATGTGCTTTACAGGCCTGTCTGTTGGGAGCTGTGGGCGATTTCCGCCATGTCCTTTCTAGTTTCAAGGCCATGATTTTCAGATTATTAAGTTCTGGGAACCACCATTTATTCGCCCAGTGCTTTGCTAGTTTAACCCGTTTCTTTCAGGTTTAAAACATAATCTTTATTTAGCACATGATTGGCATAACAAAGATACATACAAGGCCTATATATATTTTACTCATACAGTTCCTCAATTAGATAAAATTTCTAGTGTATTTATATAATAATATTTCTAATTAAAAAGGCGTTTTTTATGTATAAGTAGATCTTCAAGAGGTCGTGGTATTCAGATTCGTTAAACATTGCTCCTATATCATACATTTCTCTTTTCTTATACTTTCCTAACCATCTCGATCTCTCTGCATCCAATTCTGGACACAGTAAAATAAAATGCTGTAAATCATCAATTGCATTTCTACATGAGATACAGAAACGTTGATTGCGCGGAGTCCCAATCCTTGCCAAAATATTCCATTGAATTGGCAACGAATTCAGGCGGATCACTAGCAAGATCGGGATGGCTTTACTTTCAGTGGGCCCGCAAAGAGTGATGATAAATTCAAAATGCTTATACTGCTCAAGTTGAGGGGGTTCGAAATGATAAAAGAAATTGGGTAACAAGAACCCCACTCTCTCCTTCCCCCCCCAATCTTCCCATCCCAAATAGTCTCAACATTCATCAGGGGGAGCTTGACAACCCTGATGGCTGTGAACTCCTACACCTGAAACTCTTAACATACTTATTCTATACCGACCCCCACAGCGCATGGCCGACTTTGAACCACAATAATAATTTTGTAAAAATTACAATTTTATTAGAGAAAGCACGGAGGCGAGTATTATGCATATACTTTCTTTATTGCCAAACAGCAGGAATAAGTAACATGTTGACAAAAACTACAATACCCATAATGCAGGTATTGTTTTGTCATATAAACTTTATAACCATCACACAGAATCCATAGTCTATATATATGAGATCATCAGCAGTCCTCTTCCTCTTTTGACTGCTGAACAATCCAGATCAAGTTATTGACCAACGTTAAAAATTGAATAAGGAAAAATTCCCAACAAAATGAAGCAAACTCCAATGATGAGCAAAGAAGGATCCAAAGTCGGACATCTATTGATTATATGGCTTGTACTCAATGGCTGAAAAACAAACAAAAATATAACCAGAATTAGGGTGGATATCACTTGAAATAATATCATATATAACAATATGTATAATAGATTACATCTGCTATTCATGTAAGAGGGGGATAATACTCGCCTCCGTGCTTTCTCTAATAAAATTGTAATTTTTACAAAATTATTATTTTATGGCGAGAGCACGGAGGCTCATATTATGCATTTTTAAAGATTCTGTATAAAAGAATTAAACACATGTTCCACATTCTTGAAATAAAATTTTTTGAACGTCGAAACATTAGACCAATTTGCACAATTTAATATGTCATCCATCTTTACACCCAACGCAAACTGTTTAGGTGTCACAGCTCCCCCTGATGAATGAGCTCCGAAAATGGAAATATTAATACCAGCTACCTGTAAAATCCATCTGGCAATTGTTGGAGCCCTAACAGCTTTATATGGTTTAGAAATAGATAGAAACAAATTGTTTGAATTTCTGTAACTGGCAGTCCTTTTCTCATATTCTTTGAGACAACTTACCACACATAACTTTAGATTATCATTAAATTCAGGATACCATACAGAATTTATATTAGTCTTTGTTCTCTTAGAAATAAAAAATAGAACACCATCTGTTGTGAATCTTTTTTGGGAAATATCTAGCGCATTAATGTCCGAGACCCTTTTACAAAAGATCAAACGTAACAAAAAGGACAATTTCGCCGATAATTATTTGATTGACAGGTATTCATTTGACTGCCAGGAGTTGAAAAGTTGTAGTACCACGTTGACGTCCCAAAAGGACGTGTATTTTGATTTAGGCGGTTTGGATAATCTAATGCCCCTCCTTAATCTACACACTAACGGATGTTCTCCAGCCGGGTGTCTACTCACGAAGACATGACCTGCTGAAACAGCTGACCTAGCGACATTGATAGTGCGATAAGATAAGCCTCTCTTCACCTTTTAAGCCAAATAATTCACTATAAAAGTCACATCTGAATGAAAGGGATCCAGATGTCGTTCCAAACACCAGTGATGCCATGTGTTCCATGCAGCATCGTATACTTTCCTTTTTCCTGGAGCCCAAGATTTGTCGATGAATTCAATAGCCTCGTTTGAAATTTCTTGTTCTCTCCAGGAACTCCTGAAATCCTCCATACCATTAGAGGAAGATTGTTCTCCAATATCATCGGATGTGGATTCTGAAAAGGATCCAGTAGAATGTTCGGATATGACTGGAGAAGAATCGGAAAATACGTAGAAAGTTCCAGGAGAGCTGGAAACCACGGTTGAAATTTCCAAAATGGAGTTATCAATACCACTCGGGCCTGGTTGCGGCGAATATAAGTCAAGGTTCTCTGGATCATTATAAATGGAGGGAAAGCATATTGTAGATCTTTCCCCCAAATCTGTAGGAAAGCATCTGTCGCTACAGCTTCCAGATCCGGATGCCAGCTGAAGAACCGGGGAAGTTGAGCATTCAGTCTGGATGCAACAGATCTATTTTCATCTTGCCCCATCTTTTCTGAATCATTATAAAAAATGTTGGATCCAACTTCCAATCGCTTGAATCCCTGTGGTATCTGGACCACCAATCTGCTGTTACATTCTGAATTCCCGGGAGAAACTGAGTTTTTATCGCAATCTGATGTTGTAGATAATACTCCCAGAAATCTTTTGCTAGATCCGCTAGAAGTTGAGATTTTGTTCCTCCTAGTTTTGTAATGTAGCGAAGTGCTGATACATTGTCCATTCTCAATAAAATGCAACAATTCTCTTTGTCTTTCGACAAAGCTTTGATTGCAAAAGATCCCGCCAAAAGCTCCAAACAATTTATATGAAGGGATGATTCCAAGTTTGACCATGAACCACCGATAGAAATCTGGCTGCACTGAGCTCCCCAACCTGACAGACTGGCATCTGACTCTATTATCAGGTCTGGGAGGGATCCAAATATCGCTCTTCCATTCCAGGCTTTCACATGCTCTAGCCACCACTTCAGTTCTACTATCGACTCTTGATCCAATTGGATTTGCGCATCGTAGGACAACTCTAGACGTAAACATCGGATCTTTAATCTTTGTAGAGCTCTGTAATGTAGTGGACCTGGAAAAATTGCCTGAATTGAGGACGACAATAGGCCTATTATTCTTGCCAATTGGCGCAGTGAAATTGATTGACTATTCAGGCACTTTTGAATTTCTTTTTGTATCTTCGATAACTTTAACAGAGGTAACCTCAACATTGCCGTTTTCGACTCTATTGTAAAACCCAGAAATTCTATTGACTGTGACGGTATCATTTAGGACTTTTGTAGGTTTATGAGAAAACCTAAATTGCTCAGAAGCTGACTTGTCCAGGTTAGATGTTTCTTTAGCATCTCTAGATCTTGAGACATTATCAGAATGTCGTCGATGTAAATTATCATTCTTACCCCTCTCTCTCGTAAGTAACCCACCACTGGTTTCAATAGTTTTGTGAATGTCCAAGGGGCTGAGGATAGACCGAAAGGCATGCATGTGAACTGCCACAGTTGATTGTTCCAAAGGAACTGAAGATATTTCTGATGATTTGCAGCAATCGGGATCATTAGGTATGCATCCTTGAGATCTAACCTTACTAACCAATCTTCCTTTTGGAGGATGTCCTGGAGAAGGTAAATACCCTCCATTTTGAAATGGAGGTATACAATGAAGTTGTTGAGGTTCTTCAAGTTTATTATAGGTCTCATTTTGTGTTTGTTCTTTACTACAAAAATATTCCTCACAAAACCCACTAAATTGTCTGGAGAAGGGATAATTGCCCCTTTTTTCTGAAGAACTGATAATTCTTTCTGAACTATTTCTGCATCCGCTACTGAAAACTGAAAGGGAATCGGTAATTGTCTTTGGATTATGGGAATCTGCAAAAACTCTAACATCATACCTCTGCAAGTTTGTAACACCCAAGGATCTTTTGTAATTCCATGCCAATGATGTATATAATTTCTTAATCTGCCCGCAATAGGTTCTAGAAACTCCTCTGTACTCACCTGGGGTATTTGGATTCCCTCGAGCTGCTTGTCTCGTTCCTCTGCCTCTGCCACCTCTTGACCTTGATGGGTAAAAAGGTGATTGCGTCATGTTGAACTGGTAATTTGATCCTCTGGTTTGACCTCGGGAACTGCCCTCGGCTGGTAGAGCATCCCCGACCTCTACCAGCCCTGTCGAAAACCTTCTGGGCAAAGATGCGATTCATTGAAGTTTTTGCTTTGTCCATAGTCTGGAATGTCTGTACAAACTTTGCCATTTCTTTGGCGAATTCCTCTCCAAATAAAAGGCCATTAGCCGATGGGCCTGGCTCAGAGATTGCTAGATCCCCTAACTTTGGGTTGATTTTTAAAATAACAGATTTTCTGCGTTCCGCAGAGAGGGCACAATTGGCATTGCCTAAAAAACATATGCTCCTCTGGACCCACCCAGATAAAATAAAGGGGTCAATCATGGTATTGTTATTCTTTGCTTCTTCCACCAACTCAAATATTTTAGCAATAGGTCCCAAAGTATCCAATAATTTGTCTTGGCACACACGCCAAGCTCTATCAATGCCCTTATGAATATTTTTGTTATATATTCCTGCAAAAGATAGCACTTTAGAATCTATATCAGGTGTTTCTGCCACCTTTGAATCAAAAGATAGTCTTGGGCATTCAGACTTCATTTTACTCCTTATTTCTTTCGCTAAAGGAGTCCTGATTCTTGCCTTAATGCATTTTGAGACGTTTTTAGTCGGAAACCATTCCGTAGATCGTGGATGGGTAATATTTTCTGGAATGAAAATATTTTCGTCATCCGTGTCTGAATTCAATACAGACTTGTTTTTAGTCTTATCATTATTTTTATTATCAACCACTTTTCTCTTTTTGGAGGGCATAATGTCTGACTCCGTAGAAGAAGTGGTGTCATTTGAGGTTTCATCAGCCTCCGGCAAGGGTCTCTTGCCTAATACTCTTGGTTTATCAACCTTAATGCCTGATTTAGTTATGAATGGGGTATCAAAATTCAACATTTTCTGCATATTGGCCCTTAAATCAGTTTGAAATGAACTCTCGTGAGTTACATTTGAACCAGGCATCATGTGTTTAGTTTTGGCCTTACCTTTTCTTGGAGGATTTTGCTCCCCTTCCACTAACACTTTGGAAGAAATACCTCTTCCAAAGTGTTAGTGGAAGAGGTATTTCTTCCTATAACCTCTTAGACAGTTTTTTAATCGATTTATTAATGGGTTCTACCAGGAGAGACATGGTCTGTTTGATGGAAGAACCCAGGGCCTTATTAAATTGTTCATCATAGAACATTTCAGGGTCTAATTCCTCCTCACCTAAAATGTCCTCATCTCTTGCATCAGAAAAAACTTCTTCTACCACACAGGCAGACTCTTCGGACTCAGAAAAGGACATTCTAGTAATTAAAATAATTAAAACTACCACCTGACTGAATTCTGAGGTAACTAGTTATCAACTTATCACTAAACTACACTGGAAACCCTCTACAAGCCTAATGAGGCTTCACACACCACACAATGGAATTCTGACAGAGTCTGTCAGCATTATGTCAAATTTATTAAAGGTAACATCTTTCTACTTTCACCAAATAACATGAAAATGTTTTATCTAAGACGCTATGCCTTTAAGAGGCTCGCGTCTAATGCGCATGTGCGAATTGAGGACCGGACGCGAAGACGGAGTTACCCGCACTCGCGTCCGGTCACTGATAGTGACGCGTCGCAGCACACAAGCGCTATGTGTCACAAGGCATGCCCGGCATGACCGGCTCAACAATAGAGCGCCCGGGTCCCCACAACAACACGCCACTGGCCTCCCGCCGTGCGTGTAATCGGCCTCATGAATGGCCGTAAACAGAGAGACGCGCGCGGCAGCCCCCGCTCTCCCCTGCACGTCGTATATTTTAATGACAACACGCGGTAAAGCGCCGTATTCACAACACAGACGCCGGAAGCGTCCAATACTAGATATCCTCACAAAAAACCATAAAGTCAGGTAAATTTAATGCTAATATTTATTTTCCTTAAGAATATAACATAATAAGTACTTAGTTGATTTGCAAGCAGGAAGAACGAGGAAGAGGATTGCTGATGATCTCATATCTATAGACTATGGATTCTAGTGTGATGGTTATAAAGTTTGTATGACAAAACAATACCTGCATTATGGGTATTGTAATTTTTGTCAACATGTTACTTATTCCTGCTGTTTGGCAATAAAGACAGTATATGCATAATATGAGCCTCCGTGCTCTCGCCATAAAATTTGTATCCACCCTGAAGTCACTCTTCAAAACTAACACTAAAATGCTATTACTACGTAATGTTAATTATGGGCTTACTGACGCTGGGTTTTTTCTCCCCGTTAGGGAACCAACTCATAGGGATGGACAGACCATTGACTGGCTGGCACACCTAAAAATCCTGGCTTGCAACACACGGGTGCATCGATGTCCATGGTCAGAACATTTTTTAATTCTATTTGAGCTTCCTATTGACAACCCAGTAACCAACCCACCAGCCACAAAAAAGATCATGAAAATCCAGAACCATCGTAAACTCACTAAGGAGGCTTTGTTCCCTTTGCTCTGTACCGATTCCCATGATCTTAACAACTTGGTTTCAGCTGAAGAGCTGGCATCTCATTATGACTCACTACTTACCGAAGCTGTAAACACCTTAGCACCCGAAAAGTCTAGGACCTTGATGGTCTGCACGGTCACCAATGCATAGTTCTCCCCCGAGCTAGGGCTACTTAGAGCACAAAAAAGAAAGTGTCATAGACTCTGGCTCTCCTCCCCAAACTCGGAAAATAAAGACGTGTATAAACTAGCTGGCAATCAATACAAAGAGGCCATCATTTCTGCTAAAAAAGACTTTTTCGAAGATAAAATCACCAAAGCCAAATCCAACACTGCTATGCTCTTCAAGATCCTGAGAGACCTGGAAGCTCCCAAAATACTGCCTACAACAACGCTGATTAAAGATAGAGCATGGGGTGTTGATGTTCAAAACACCTTAATGAATAAGATCCATAAGCTTCAGGATGGTATCCAAGCTAGGAAAGATCAGCTCTCCTGCCCAAAGCCTGAACCCCCATCTCAGGGTGTCAATCATCCTCCTTTTACCTTTGTCACTGTAACGGAGGCAGAGGTTGCTGAGATTATTGCAGCACTCAAGCCCACCTCCTGTAAAGGTGATAGCTGTCCTGCTATGCTGGTGAAAAAATGTTCGGTAGATCTGATCGCGCTCATCGCTAGATTTATTAATGCCTCATTCGCCTCCGCATCTGTTCCTACCATGGTGAAGGGGTCCTGGATTACACCCCTCCTAAAAAAACAAAAAAACCTTGACCTAATGGTTGCAACCAATTACAGGCCAATAACGAATGTGCCCATCTTGCTAAAAATCCTAGATCGGGTAGCATACATTCAGGTACTACACTACTTAGAGAGAGCTGGCATCTTTAGCTGCAGACAGTCAGGTTTCAGAAGTGCACACAGAACCGAAACTGCACTCCTGGATCTACGATCTGAGATGTTCCAGATCATGGATGGCGGAAGGACCACCTAGCTGATGCTGCTGGATCTATCGGCAGCATTCAACCTTGTTAATCACTCACTCCTGTCAGACAGACTTATATCCACTGCTAACGTCTCTCCAGTCGCGGCTGCATGGGTTAGTTCCTTTCTGGCCAATCGCACTGCTTGGGTTTTTGGCTGATGATTTTTCAGCTGACCCTGTAGCAATGGAGTGTGGAGTACCACAGGGGTCGTGTCAGTTCCCCACGCTCTACGTTTGTTTGATATACTTGATGACAAAGGCATCTGACATACAGATTCTTTTCCAACTGTCGGTTGACCACACAAAAGACTCTATATACATTAATGACATCTATGCCCAAATTCAGGGATGGATGGCACATAATGATGTGTCTCTCAATGACGATAAGACGGAATTGTTGATTGTGGGAACCATGAACCATCTCAAAAAACTAAGCAACTACTATCAATACTTCAAGATTGCTGGCCTCAAACTAAAGGTAGCCCAGAAGGTTAATCCACTGGGTGTCTATCTGGACACCACTCTCTCCCTGAAACCTTATGTTAGTAGTGTAGGACCTGGTTGTGCCTACTACCTTAAATTGTTTCGTCAGATCCAACCATTTCTATCTAGAGTCAATTGTGACATTATTGCCAGGGCTATCATAGGTGCAAATATTGATTACTGTGGCAGCCTGCTGGCGGGCACCAGTGCAAACAATCTCAGTAAGCTTCAAACAGCCCAGGATGGTGCAGTTCATGCTGTAGGTGGACTCTCTCGTAGGGACCATGTCACCAAGGGATGGCGCAAACTTCACTGGTTGCCAGTAGAGTCAAGAATCACGTTTAGGGTGATAGCTATTACTCACAAGTGCCTGTATGCCGATGCCCCGGTGTACCTGAAGGATAGAGTCTCTTGGCAGCCCACACGCAAAACAGGTGTCGACAATAATAAGTAGTCATTGGGAACCAGATCTTGCGGATGGTCAACATGTCCCTGTTTTAACCAGGTTTCAGTCAAGGTGCAGATAACAGGTTTCCCGGTAGGCACCAGGTCAGCAATTCCAGAAGCGTGTCTGGTAGCAGAACGGCAGTTTAAGCCAGAGTTGGGAGAACTCGGGACATCCGGAGATGTTGTCCCAACTGTCTACGAGTGTAGTATCCTGATTGCAAGCCTTCCCCCCGCAATGGGTGCTATAACGTTATCTTGAATATCTGCGGAAGAGATGGATGTGCCTAAGTTCTGGAATGCAGGCAGTCCGAAGTTGGTAGGGTTAACAAGCTGCCCTTAGAGGATGGCAGTGACTCCGAGGTGGGTGTCGTTAGTGTGACAATTGGGGGAAGATTCTCCGATTCAGCTGAGACGACAGACCCCACCACTGAGGGAAGTTGGAGAGGTAAGAAGAAGCTGGTGCAGGGACATTAGACTTTGGGTGAGCTGGGGCCCGATTACATTGAGAAGAATGCTGGATAACAACCCCATCTTTTAAAAATCTGATCGAAATCCTCATGTGAGGGAGGACTGTCTAAAGCCATGATAGAAGAAAAGTTTTGTAGAGCATAAAAGGTATCTACCAGCTCCAGGAAAGAGATGCCTGCACATAAGGCTAGATGGTCAGTGGAGGAGGAGGGCTGAGCAGAATGTGGAGCAGTCCTGGCTGAAGAAAAAGGACTGGTGTCCTCAGGGCAAGCCCTGTTGGGTGAAGATGGAACTAAGACTTACTTAGGGCATCTGAGGCTTCAGCAGGACAGGCTGGTGCAATTCAGCAATGTAAGGGAACCGGGACCTGGCCAGGACCCTGCCAGGCACAGACAGGGAGGGGGGCTTATATCCCTTCCGCCTTTGTTCCCGGCCAGCTTTGCCTGTTGGCCATCCCCCATCTCCTTTATTAGGTGTGGTGGGCGGGGCTGGATGGGAGGGGTGTGGCTTTACCGGCGCTAGCATGCACGCAGCTCTTGGAGCAGGTCATCCGGCCCACCGCTGCAGTTTCAGTTTGCCTGGATGGTGATGAATGGCCCAGCCTGGCCATGGGCGTAACAGCTTTAGGGGGCCTGCCCCTCTTCCTTGATGGAACACTAGGAGGTGGTGGCTGCTTTGGTGACTCTCATAGGTAAGAGCAGGCCCGGACAGGCAGAGGCCTTATTGCCCTTTTGCCATCTTTGTCTAGCTCTTGAAGAGAGAACTTTCGCTATGCCTTCTGAAACTGAATGAACAGGGTAATCCATAACTTCTTCTTTCAACACAATGGCCCTAATGTAGAGTTTGGTGTATAGGCGTACAAGGTGTATGCCTATATGCCAGCGTAAACCCTGTACACCTATACACCAAACCTAAAAATATGGTGCACGACATATTTTAAGTTTAGCGTGGCATAAAAAGCAATTGGTGTATTTTACACGCCACTGTAAAAGATATGGTGGCATGAAAAAAATGCCACTTCCTGGCGTACACCTTGGGGAAGGTGGTGGTAGGAAGTGAGAGAAGAGTGGAGGAGGGGGAGAGTGGGGGAAACACAGCCAAGCCAGTACATTGCAAAGCAGTCTATACGGTATATAACAGTCACTACAGCGCAGGGCTGCTAATGAAGTACACACAACTAACGACGGGCCACGCAGCCCATACCGTGAAATGACAATGCACACAGATGATAATATCCGCAGATGAGGGCAAGACGCGCACGAGGAGGGCATTGCATGCAGATGACCTGGCATGCAGATGATAATATATGCAGAGGGGACAAGACCCGCAACGCAGGGGGCATTGCGTGCAGAAGACCTGGCACACAGACGATCAGGTACGCGGATGAGAGCAATGCATGCAGAGGACAAGGTATGCAGATGACCTGCCACGCAGATGATAATGTACACCGATGAGGGCAATACACGCACCGCAGAGGGCAATGCCCGCATAGGGCAATGCATGCAGATGGCCATTTGCTCAGATAGTAATGCATACCCTACATCAATGGACCATAACAATTGCAACCGAAGTGGCCCGGGCATCACATCCTAAGCGGCCAACGAGGCATACTAATGCAGACCAATGGACGGGACACATGTGCCACCTAACAAGGGCAAGCAGCGCAAGCATTGGGGCGAAGATAATGGCTGCACAGAGAGGACGACAGGACCAGAGATAGCAAAAGGAGGGTACAAAACAAAAAGAGGGAGAAAGAAAAGGAGGGAGAAAGAGAAGGCGAGGGAGAGAAAAGATCAGAGCGAGAAAGCAAGAAGGGAAGAGCGGCGAAGGGAGGGCAAGAACCAAAGGAGAGAAAGAAGGAAGGAGGAGAGAAGGAAGGGAGAAAGGAAGAGAGAAAGGAAGATAAGGGGAGAGAAATGAAGGGGAAGAAAGAAGGGCAGGAAAGAAAGGTAATGGAGGAGAAAAAAGGAGGTAGGAGAGAAAGACGGGAAAAGGAGGGAAAGAAAGGTGCACAGAAAGGGAGGCCGAAAGGGGGAGTGGTGCACACCCCACAAAAATGGCGTGGGGCTTTGCCCCACGAAGCACTCACCAGGTTCAGCACAGAGCGCAGGGTGCTTTATAAGGGCGGCAGGGTTTCAGCCCCGGTGCGTGGGCCGTCGGTGTGAGCCTCCGGCCCGCTGTTCTCTCCCCGGGATGGCCGTTGGGGGCCCGGGCCCCTTCTGGTGGAGTGACCCCCTAATGGGGTCACTCCAAGTTGCAGGCGCTGTGGGGGCTGGTGGCAGGAGCGGCGCACGTGGCAGCGTCGCCCCGTCCAGTTGGAGAGTAGGGGCAGCAGTGCCGGGCGCGCCCCCTTCTTCCCCTGAGGGGAGAGAGTGAGGTGGTGCCGTGTTCAGGGTGCACCCGCGAGTGCGCACGCATTCTGCGCGCGAGCGCGCACGCATTCAGAATGCGCGAGCACACATGCGAGTGCAACCTCAGGCCCCTTCGGGGTACTTACCCGGCGGGGGGGTGTGTCTGGGCCTGGGGGCCTCTTCCAGCAGCCCGGTTGAGCCCACTGTGCCCCGTCGGCTCCGGCCAGCCCCCTCCGCCCTGTCAGTCAGGGCCCTGGGAGGCGAGGCCAGGGGAGGCCGACAGCATCACACGCGCGGCTCCTGAGGCCACGCACGTGAGTTTACCGGGGGGGGCGTGTGGGGGCCACAGTGAGGTGGCCAAGCCCTGTAGCGCTGGGCTTGTCTGGAGCCCCAGCTACGCCAACCAGGTGGAGGCGGAGTCGGCTCTAGAAGCCGGCCCCGGCCTCAGCAACACGCACAGTGAGGAACAGAGAGGCGGGGCGCGGGGGAGCTGCTCACACATGACTGTCTTTAATAGAGAAGGGGCGGGGGCAGAGAAAGGGAGGGAGGGATAGGAAGAGGGGAGAGAGGAAGGGAGAAAGAGAGAGAAAGAAAGATGAGGAGAGAAAGAAAGAAGGAAGGAAGGAAGGAAAGAAAGGAGGGAGGGAAAGAAAGAAAGGACAGGGAGAGAGAGAGAAAACCGGTGGAGGCAGAGAGAGGGCTTTTCTGGGCGGGAGAGAGCGCAGAGAGAGAGAGAGCCTGGGAGGCAGAGCAAAAGGGGGGGTTGATAGAAGAGCCATGCTAAGGAGAGAGAGGTGCTGGGGAGAGCATGGGCAGAGGATAACACAAGGGGGAGGTTTGGGCACCCCTCACCTGATTAACCGGGCCGGGGTCAGAAGTGAGGCATCGTCAGTGGAAGGTGGGGAAAGAGGCAGATTTCAGAGGGGATGCCCAATATATAGACCCTGAGGTTAATTGCCCTTAAAGGAGGGGTTAGGGGAGGAAGGGTGTCAGGTTCAGTCCCAGAAGGGGGGAAACTGGCAGGAAGTGAGGTCATCAGAGCGTGACAGAGAGGGTCTTGGGAGATGCAGGCTTTTATTAAGGGCAGGAGAGTGCAGCGCATGGGGGAGGGGAGTTCTAAGAGCAGGAAATGGGGGAGGAGATTTGCCAAGTCACTGAGCTTTGGGAGAGCCATGTGGCCAGGGGATGGGATCCTGGTGGGACAATGGGGCTCTAATGGAAACACCGTAACTGAAAGAGGTGTACTGGTAAAAATAAAGTGCAACATGTAATGAGAAAATAAAGCGTAACATGTAATGAGAAGCACAGTCAACGAAAGAAGTGTACTGGTGCAAAATAAAGTGTCGTACGTACTAACGTGTACAGCCAAGGAACAAGAAAGTGTAAACTAAAATGTAGTGTCATGTCATGTACACTAAAAGTGTACTTTAAATGCAGTGAATCTAAAATATGTGCACTACAGTGTACCAGTCATGTGCATGCATGTGTGTTGCATGTGATGCACAACTGTACTGCCAGTGCACTACAGTGTACCAGTCATGCGCGTGTGTTGCGTGTGCTGCGCTGTGCGCTAAGACCTCGGTAATGCCTATAGGGGGCAGTCCGGGGGTAAGAGTGGGTGTCTGTGCATCAGGGGGCCTACCCATGGTAACAGAGTTTAAGGGGGGTGGCATCCGGGTCCACAGTGGTCTATGAGGTAGAACCTCAATGTCATTGAGGATCATAAGTGGCTGAGAAGATGTCGTACTGCTCGCATTTGTAGCCACTTCTATGTTCCTCTTTTCCTTCGCCAGTAGATGTTCTTTTAGGCTTGTTTTAAACCCGGACCAATCATTTAAGGCCTGGATGTTGCTGGGAAAGTCGTTCGAGTTTGCCGCCAGCCCACGCTAGGGAACGTCCACCTTTCCTTGATTCCTTGCATTTGAGTAATGCAAAATGATGGGCATATGGCGACCGACGGAGTCTGTTCTTAGATGATGTGTTGGCCGGGTATCTGGTGTATTTTGGCCCTTTCTGGTGCTTCACTTTCCATAGTAAGGAGCAAATTCATTGGGTGATCTGATCTTTGATAGATAGCCAACCTAGTTTGTGACGCCATTCAGTTCCAGACCAAACATAAGATGTATAGCCCTGTTCTGGACCTTCTGAGGCAGATAGACAGACTTCTGTGATGCTCCAAGAAGGTGGGATTAGCCCAAAGCGGATTCTAAAGCCCACCAAAGCCAGGTAAAGCTGTTTCTTTTGTCTCAGACCCAAGAAGGGAAACACTCTGGATACGGAGTTGAGCTGGTGGTGGCAATTACATAGGGTCTTACTCACATGATTATCTGCGCCCAGATTGTGGCTGAACTCGACCCCAAGATTTCTGGTCTTCAAGACAGGGGCCGGCATTAACCCCCATGAAGACAGCCATGGGATATCTGGGGCAGTCGACCCCTGTCCTGACCCTGCTACCAGGAGCTCAGTTTTAGCCGTGTTGAGGCACAATTTATTGCGCCTCATCCACTCCTGGATCAGGATCAGACAAGGAACCATCCTATCACTGTCCTTGCTCGAATTATGTAAATCGACCAGAATCTGAGTATCATCGGCGAACATCTGAAACCGGAGACCACACGAACCGATCAGGTCTGCTAGAGGGTGGAGGTAGATGTTAGAAAATGCTGGAGATAAGGCAGAGCCCTGGGGGACCCCCCACGGGATCGGTTCCTTGCCTGAGAGGTGGTCTTGCCATTTAACAAGTTGGCAACGTTCTGTGAGGAAGGACTCCATCCATCTCAGTGCAGTCCCTCCAATCTGGGCCACTGATTCCAGCCAATTTAGAAGGATCCGGTGGTCGATGCTATAAAATTCAGCCAAGTAGTCTAGAAGAATCAGCGCGGTGGAATGGGAATTGTCTGCCAATTCTAACAGGCTCTCTCGGGTGTCCAAAACAGTAGTTTCAGGGCCCCTCAAGGGGCAAAATCCAGATGGATAGTCATGGAAAACTATAAAGGACTGACACTGCTCCTGAAACTGTCAGACTATGAAGAAATCTACCATTAAAACAAATCAGCAAACGAAACCGGTGAAATCTCTGGCCAAAATTAAATTACATCACTCACCGAGATCTTCACTGGGAGTTCAACGGCTGGGCGGATCCTTGTCTTCTCTCTCCGCCCCGGCACAGGGGCTTCGACCGGCCAGGGGCCGGGCACGCCTTGAACCATCAGTGGTGCCGAGCTCGGTCGCGACTTTCTTTTCCGGCCGAGCCCCGCCGGCCCTGAAGGGTGGAGATGTTGCAGGCCTGGAGCGTGTTGACGCTGCATTGGGAGACGGCGTGACCCCAGCAGACACAGCAGAGGTGGTGGGGCACCCCGGGGGGACACCGCGAGTATCGGATTGTGGCCTACTGACTTCAGCTGACTTTTGCGAGTCTGCAGGAGACGTTGCAGGAGACATCGCAGGAGATATCGCCCCACTACCCCGCAGTGCATTTGAGCCGTATTGCACTGAACAGGGAATACTTAACCTTCAGCAGGATCAGTCGTGTCTCAAGGACAGATCTTCGGTCACTGTCTTGATCAGCCCCGAGGTGAGTGCAGTTTTGGGTCAAGGCCCTAATTCACGTCCTTACGATATTGATTCACCTTCAGCGGTGACATTTCCATTTGCATTACCAGTGCCACAAGAACTGGAATCCATATGTTCTAGTGATTCCCCTAATAACGCTTCTATTTTTTTTCTCCATGCTTTTATCTTTGGTTGATCAACTGCTGAACATGTTAACCACTTAGTGACAATCTTAGATAGAGTTTCTGCGGATAAGATTCCTATGGCTGCTATTTTTTTAGATGCCGAAAAGGCTTTTGATAGGGTCTCCTGGAACTTCTTATGGGCTGTAAAGGAGCCAGTCTTGACTATCACTACATTAGCGCTTTGCATTCTCCTTCCAAATTTTCTGAA
>JASBQL010432016.1:0-11479 GCA_030264975.1 Desmognathus pascagoula | reverse complement strand
GAGTGGACAGAGGTGCGAAGGCGACGGAAGAGGAGCGATAGGAGTGAGCCTCGTAAAAAGGAAGAGAATGTAGGTTTGTCACTTTTAAACGGAAATGCAAAATCGATAAAAACCATCCGCAGTATGCTGCCGGTGTTTTCCAAAAGTAATAAGAATGCATCCATACAGGACCATTTGGCATTGTACCAAAGGCTTATGCAAACGCTTAATATGAGTAGTGATGTAGAACTTCGGACATATTTGTCCTGGACGTTTGCAGCCGATTCCCAGTCCTTCTTCATGGGAATGGACAGTAAAGACCATAAAAATTGGGCTGAATACAGAAGCGAAGTGATCAGGCATTTTTCCCCTCACAGAAACTCCCATGAGGCATTGCGACATGCTTTAAATTTAAAGTGTGAAAATAACCAACACCCACGGGATTACTTGCAACAGCTTAAGAACGCTTTCTCGCAGGTCCACAAGGAAGTAAATACCGAGTCAGTACAGTTTAGGAACGCGTATTTTTATGGTTTGCCGAAGAATATTCGAACACAGTTAGCGCGTGACTATAATGAGGAGAGATCCATTGAGTGGATCTACAAACAGGCTAAAAGTATTTTTGATGTAAGTAGGACCGAGGAGAATAACGAAGGAAAGGATAAAACCAAGCCCAGTAAGATTTGTGAGGTGACCAAGGAAAAGGAGCTGCCTTTTGAAGCTGGTCATAACCCTACTCCGCAAAAACCAAAAGGGGGAGATTATAGGAAAAACGCTGATAGGAATGAGAATGTAAAACCTGCAGATGTCGAAAAGAAAGGAGCAATTAGTCCCAGGTACCGAGGGAATAATCCTATCCCCAATTTCGTGTACCGACCCAGAGAAAACCCGTCTGAGTCCCGAGCGACTTCTGACAGGAGAGGAGGTGCGAGTAACGACCGTGAAAGAAATGAGAAGGCCCAATATGTTGCCCAAGATAGGGAGAGAATGCAAGATAGTGATCAGCAAGGAGATTATGAGCGGGCTGGTAATCGACCAAATTATCGGTACAATAACCGCAATAATCGAGAATGGCAAGGACAGAGAGGTTTTTACAATAATCAGAACCGATTCCGGCGATGGGACGATCGTGATCGTTATCCACCTAGACCTAATCGGTTAAACGTTTTAGAAGACCAATTGAAAGATTTGAGTCAGAATGTGCAGAGATTGCTTTCCCAGGGCAGTGGGGTGAATGCTCGAGTCCATGCTGTTAACGCAGAAGAGTCAGGCAGGGGTGAATCCAGCCGTGATGAACAATGACTCCATGAACGCAAAATTAAGAAAAATGGGTACGTATGTGAAGGGCGGTACATACGGTATCCTATTCCCACCCATAATTCTGAGAATAAGCAAGAAGAAAAAAAAGAGGAAAAAATGAAAAGTCCAATTGACCTGAAAAAGGTCGAGGGGGCGCAAGTATGCATGGTCCAAGAAGATGGGGGTGAGAACGAAGTCACAGGTGAAAAGATAGTGTTGCCAAAACCCCAAAAGATTCAAGAAAAAGTAATTAATGTGATGAAGAAGAAAATGATTGAAAATTCCCATTTTGTATGTGAGCTAAGGGAAGAGAATGATCGGTATTATGCACCTGTGACTTTGCATGAACGATGGAATGTGGAAGCCTTGCTCGATTCGGGATCTGAGGCCACTCTAATTTCCAAAAAGATTTTTGACTTCATAAATCGAGATAAGAGTCAGGAAGAAATTGGACAAATGATGACACCCACAGGGAATTTGCATAATGTAAATGGTGAAAATGTCCCCATTGTAGGAATCGCTGAAGTTGAAGTCAGGATAGGGAAACATTGCATGCGACACCCCATGGTAGTAGTTGATCTTAATTCTGTTGATGTACTTTTGGGAGGCGATATCCTAAGCCGGTTATCACCTCTCATAGATTATTTTAATGGAATCTTGTGGGCTCAGGTTAGGCGACCCATACCTGTCAAAAAGCTAAACGTCAAAGGTAAAAGTAATGGCAGAGTCCATATAGTGGAACGACGCACGAATGAGGTCGAAATACATTTTCAAAACTCCCAGAGCCCTGAGGTAACAGTGATCACTAGACAGGTTAAGGATACACAGGGACAGAACGAATCTGCGGCACTGCAATCTACAGTATTGTTAGATGCCAGTCGAAAGTGGAAATCGCAGATAGAGGAAGACTGTCTAAGGTTCTCAGCGGGAATAAGAAAAAGCAAGAAATCACAAGTAGAGACGTTTACCCCAATAAAGGTGCTATTAAGCATGGAGAAATTGGATGGTGATTGGTATTTTCCTGTTCGTATTGCGGGCGAGTCCAACCCCATACAAGCTAAACTGGATCTCAGTCAGGAAAGGTCGTACCTCAGTGAAGATTTGGTAGAAAAATTGCAAAATTGGGGTAATCTAATTGAAGTGATACCAGATAAGCAGAATACTAATGATATAGAGTTCCCGATTTTAGGTTGGTCAATGGTTGAAGTCGACATAGGAGGGAAAAAGATGAGACACAATATGAGAATTGTACGTGGAAATGTGGATATTTGCATTGCTAATGACATATTGCATCGACTTGTAGCATTTGTAGATATTATCAATGGAGAGTTGTGGTCCCGGTTAGGGGGACATCCTATAGATTTTACGGATGCGCAGAGTGCAGCACAGAGTGGTCAGATTTTGCCCTATGCAGTAGAATTAGTGGCTGCACACGATGTGGAAATTCCTGCATTTACGCGGCAAGAGACAGTGTTGTTAAAGGTTCGAGAAAAACAATGTTGTGCAGGATCGTCTGATGTGTATGTACATATAGGTCAATCGTGGAGATTGCGAGGATTAGATTCCAAGTACGTGGCAATTGTTAATATTCAAAATGGTGTATGTAAAATTTTGGTGGATAACCAAAGTGATGAACCTATATTTGTACGAAGGGGAATGAAAGTTGGTGATGCCGTATCGGATACCTTTCACAGTACTGACCTGACAAACACAATATTGGGTGCTACTGAAAGCATGGTTGATGAAGAGTCTCAATTGATAAATGAGTTTATGTGGTCACAACCTGAAGGGATGTTCCAGGTTTACTCTATTTATCCCGAAATGCAATCTGAGGAAATAAAGGTGCAGCACAGACAGGAAGGGGATACGATTGTATTTTCAGTACAAGAATCTGAAGAAGATTATTGCTGTCATGCCACCACTAAGGACTTGACACAACAATTAGAAGAGCAGTATGAGCTGGCTACCCCAGAGGTGTTTCCTGGGTTTACTAAATTAATTGAGGATCAAATCGCAAAAGCTGATGGGTGTGCTAATGAGGCAGAAAAGGCAGAATTGAGACAAATGTTTCTGGAACATCACGAAGTGTTTGCCAAAGATTCATATGATTGTGGGGGTACACATTTACATGTCATGAGAATTCCCACTGATCCAAGTTTACCTCCAGTGTTTCAGCGCCAGTATAGGTTGCCTATGGCATCTATAGAAGATTTGTCCGAAATTATTAAAAATTTGGAGGAAAGGAAAATTATTAGGAAGGTGCACAGTTCGTTCAACACCCCGATTTTAGCCGTCCTTAAAGCGAACGGTAGTTGGAGGCTCTGCGCGGACCTCCGCGAGCTGAACAAGAGGGTACATCAGTCTCGATGGCCAGTGCCATATATTGATCAAGAATTAGTGAAGATGCAAGGCGCTAAAATATATACGGCACTCGATTTGACTAGTGGTTATTGGATTGTGCCTGTGGCCAAGGAAGATCAGTACAAGCTTGCTTTCACGTTTGAGGGTAAGTCGTATTGCTGGCAACGCTCACCGTTCGGGTTCATTAATAGTGGGAGTGAATTTAATATATTCATTACCAAAGCTTTGCCCGACGCGCCTGAACGCGGTACAATAACTTATGTTGATGACGTATTAATCAAGAGCGAGAATTTTCAGAAACACTTGATTGAAATTAAACATGTATTGTCACAGTTAAAGGATGCAGGTGCCAAGGTGTCACTGCAAAAAGCCCAATGGTGTCGTACTAAGGTTAATTTTCTGGGACATGAAGTGACTCCCGATGGAGTAAATATACAAAAGAAAAAAGTGGAAGCTATACTTAAGACAAAAGAACCCAGGTGTATTAAAGATGTTAGGAGCATACTGGGGCTAGCTAACTACAGCAGAAAATTTATTGAAAATTATTCAGACATAATACAACCGTTACTAAAATTGTTGAAGAAAAACAGTAAGTGGGAATGGACTGATGAACACCGAGAGGCAGTAAAAACGTTAAAGGAAAAATTAATAAACGCTCCTTGCTTGGCATATCCTAAACGAGATAAGGAATTCTTTTTAGAAGTAGGACATACTGATAAGTGTTTGTCTGCAGTATTGTACCAAAAAGAAGACAGTAACCCCAAAGTTATATCTTACGCTAGCAAAACATTATCAGAGATTGAGGCGAGGTTCAACGAATGTGAAAAAGCATTATTTGCAGCCGTTTGGGCAGTACAACATTTTAAACCCTTTATCTACGGAAGTAAAATAATTTTAGAAACTGCGCATCAGTCCATACAGTTCCTGAATAGTAACAAGATTAGAGAAGGAAATGTCACAGGGTCACGAGTTACTGGGTGGATGATGTCAATGCAAAGTGTTCCAATAGAAATCAGATATAGTAAGAATAAAAAGAATTCTGTAGCCCAAGGATTAGCAGATCTACATCAGTGTGATACTGAAGAATGTATGGGAGAGAACATTGAGCTGAGTGACATGGAGACTTTTGCTGATGCACCTCACAAAATTTATGAAGAAAAACACATAGACCTTCCATGCGTATTCGTTGATGGGTGTTCATTTAAAAATGACATAGGTGAACGAGTAGCTGGAGTTGGAAATGTGTGGATGAAAGATTTTCCAGTATTACCACGGGGATGTAAAATTGGAAATCAAAGTAGCCAGGTGGCTGAATTGGCGGCAGTATATTTAGCCGTGAAAACTGCATGTGAGCATGGGCTGAAAGAAATGGTGTTAATCACAGATTCAATTTATGTGAGGAATGCTTTTGTTGAGTACTTGCCAGGATGGAAAGCACGAGGAATGAAGTGTATGAATGGCAAGAGTTTAAAGCATGCCAACATGATTGAAGCAATTGACGAATTGGTAATTAAGAACAATATGACAATATATTGGCACAAAACTAGGGGGCACTCTAAAGTGCCGGGTTTTGAAAAAATTGGAAATGATACTGCGGACCGATTGGCCACAGAAGGAGCAATCCATGGTGAAACATTGTCTATTGATCATTTGCTTGTGAAAAATGTGACAAATGAAAATGAGAATGAATGCGGGGCCATCACACGATCCCAAACACACCAGAAAGAGATTACAGCATGGTCAAAAGAGGGGCCAGATCCAGATTTAATCATAGCACAGAAAAATGACATGGTTATTGGGAAATTCTATAACTTTATTGAGGATCCCGAAAACAATCCAATAACACCTGAAGAGATAGAGGGTAACGAAGAATTGAAAATATTATACAGAGCACGAGCTAACTTTAAATTACATGAAAAATTGTTAGTGAGAATAACTGAGAATGCACCGATACGTTGGGTGGTGCCAGTAATATTTCGAGGCATCATGATGGAACACGCTCATGACGAGATTACATCAGGACATAGGAGCCCCAAAATGACACATACTATTCTAAAGGAGGTAGCCTATTGGCCGCATATGATCCAAGACATTGAAATTTATTGCGCTGGGTGTTTGAGATGTGCTCAATTCCAACCTAGTACACCAGCACATAGAGCGCCACTGAGGAAACGTGGTATAACGTTCCCGTGGTCTGATATACAAGTCGATTTTATCGGCCCAGTGGTAAAATCCAATAGAGGAAACCAGTATATGTTAACTGTGATATGCTTGTTTACAAAGTGGGTAGAGTGCATTCCAGCACCCAATTGTAAGGCAGATACTGCAGCACTATTGCTAATAAATCATATCTTTTGTCGCCATGGGCTTCCTGAGCGAATCTCGAGCGATAAAGGATCTGCGTTTACGGCAGAAGTAATGACAAGATTATGGCAGATACTAGGAGTAAAAAGGCAATTACATATAGCTTATCACCCGGCCAGTAGTGGTACTGTGGAAAGAGCTAACCAGACTATAGTGAATATCCTTAAAAAATATGTCAGTGAAAATGGCAGAGATTGGGATTTAAAATTACCCTTGGTATTGATGGCCATACGAGCTACACCGTCATCAGTAACTGGGTTCAGTCCATTCGAGTTATTAACCGGGAGAAAGATGGTCGTCCCGATGCACCTGTTATATAAAACCAATGAACAAGTGCTGGTGGGCGCTATGTCAACCCATGACTATGTGGCTAACTTGAGAAAACATTTACAATATGCATTTGCGCATGCCCAAAAGAATCTGGAAAAAGCGGTAGATGCCAGCCACACGTATTACAATATGAAGACAGACAGAAAGGAATATGAAGTGGCTGACAAAGTCTATTTCTACAACTATCTGAAAAACAGAGCTAAAAACTCGAAATTCCTACCTGTATGGAAAGGCCCATATGAGATTGTGGAAAAATTATCACCTGTAGTGTACAGGATAAAGGACCCTAAAAATCCAGAAAAAGAAGAGCGCTGGGTTCACAGGAACCAGATTAAAATAGCCCATCCACAATCGAAACTGAAACAAATAGAGGCAGGCCAAGGAGAAAAATAAAAGAGAAAGAAAAAATATGGTGGTGTAAATATTAACTCATGCTGTTTTTCTTTTGCACATCTAGAAAACCCTAATTCATTTGTGTCTCTGAGATGCCTGGACGGAGGATCCGTATAGCAGATGGTCACCAGACTGCTCTCTTAACGCGACGTAACTATTGGCAACAATGCCAGACGTTGGTACTGTGTCTATGCCTGTTATCGAGCCATATGTGCCAAGCACAAAGAAACTCAATCAAAATGGTGCGTGGACCTAATACAGGCGTTGTTGTGCAAGAGATTCCCGGTTTATTGATAACAGACCATAAGATCATTAGTCAGTTAGTATTTGTACATCTAGACATTGAAACAACCATTGAAAAGTATGTTAGAATTGCAGATATTACAGACACCGACATTAGAGCATGGTATGCTAGTCACATAGAGAGGACAAAAGAAGTAATGAGAGAGATTCTGTCACAGACTGAAAAAACTATTATCAGGCCCCAGCCACAAGACACTCAAATCAGGACTAGAAGTAAACGAGCGATTGCCGGGGCTGTGATGGGTGTGATGGCTCTTCTCACTGTTATTGGAACTGTAGTAGGGACTACGATGAATGCGGTCAACAGTGTGTCCGTGAAGGAGGTGAAACGTAAAAACGACGAGCTTCAGGGAGCAATGAGAGAAATCCGGGAAAGTCTGGTGACCCAACGAGAAAGAACCAAAGAGATGGTGCAAATCGTGAAAGATACCATCATTATCACGGGAACACAAAATGAGAGACTGGACAATGCTATGAAAATCATCGAAAGAGAGACTGCGGCTAGAAGTTTATTTTATAGAGTGGTGGATCCTATATTGTTCATTACTCAGACATATTTGAGACAGTTAGAAATTAATATGAGTAATTTAGTGAAAGCATGCATTCCTCTTTATTTCGTTAATGACCAATTAGTTAGAGATGCACTAACAACTATACACGGACATGAATTAGAACATACACAGATTAAGGTGGCATTTGAGACAGGAACGGCAATTCCCATGCATATTAACACACAGTTATTGCACGTGTCATTTTTGTTGAACATTCCTATCGTTAAACCAGAAAAGATTTATCAGTTGAAAAGAATATTCAATGTAGGTACATGGAAAGATGGCACCAAGATCAAAATAAACACGCCAGAACTAATTGCATATCAAAATAATAGTGACACATATCTGATCCCGAAACTACAGTCATGCCAAACGTTTAAAGATTTAAACTACTTATGTCCTGGAAAACCATTTGCCCCAGACAAGGGGGGAAATCTCTGTGCGTTAGGAGAATCACCAACAAATACAACACTGTGTGATGTCACTATAACACGCACAAAGGAAGTAATAACTGAGGCCATTCTAATTAATAACAGGTGGCTTGTCAGTACCAATGCACCAAACCTAACAATCACTTACACTAGACACGGCACATTTATAACTAAACCTATACCATACACAACATTTACTACGGTCATTCCAAAAGATACAATCGTAACGATTGGATCAGAAACACTATTCTATGTTTCAAGTGAGAAAATAGAAACGGTGATGGAAATGATAAATACCTTAAACACAATTACCATTCCAACAGATGAAGAACTGGATCTTATATTAGATAAGAAAAAATCACATTCAGTTCAGTTACTAATAAAAGAGAATAACATATCCATCATGGAACATAAATTCTCCCAAACTGACAGAGATATCTTATCTACTAGGAGCTCAAATTTCATGACACCCTACATGACGCCGTACATTGTCCTAGGGGGGATGATGGCATCAATGCTCTGGCTGTTATTGATTACCACAATAGTACTACTTAACAGTGTACACATATTAAAAACCATGAACCACAAACCTACCAAACATTCAAACAGTTTCGCCATAATTTGATATGCTCTCTAGACACCCCGCATATAAAAAGGGGGGAGCAGGCGAAGCTGACGTAGGGAAATATAAGGAAAGAATGGGTGTGCCCGGAGAAGAACGCTAAATTTTTTTTTCCTCTCTCTCTTGAATTAGTTATTTGGCCACTCGTAGAAAAGTATACGAGCGCCCAAAAGGGGGGAAACTGTCGGGCATTTTGTGGGAGCATTTTACTGAACAACGCAAACGCCATTTTGAATCATATTACTGTCAGAAATCTTGGTCATGAATGTCCTGCTAAACTCACTGCGCGCGCTAAGCGAGGAAGCTGCAAAATGCTGAGCACTAACTTCTAACCCCAAAATAACTCAGTGGACATTCATACAAGAAACCACAGTGATTATGAATTCCTGTTTGCATTGTTGCTGCGATTGGAAACACGAAAAATGTTACTTGGCTTCCTCAGTCCCGCTTCCCTTCCTCAGAGTGAAAGAGAGAGCAGAGGGGGCGTGAGTGCCCTAGCCAATCCCAGCGCGAGGCACACACCAGCAGCAGCAGCTGAGATTAGGACAACAAAAGTTGGCGCTTCCTCTCGGAAGGAAAAATGTAAGTTTCTCCCCGCTTCTGCCGGACACTGCAGTGGTTACACAAACATTGCAACTGTTCAGCACAGCTATATCAGTAGGGAGCCTCCCACAAGATGGGTGACTCGCCACTACGGAAGCTGCTGTCCCGAGGTCCAGACGCTGCAAGACAGAGGGAGATTCGAGCCGGGCAGGCTGGAGAGCTGGTTCTGATAAGCTTGTCAGAATCCAGTACGTTTTGCCCTGACTGGTGTGACGAAGGCTGCACCAGGTCACTAGGCGAGCCCACCGAGGTGCGCTCATTAGCCTGGTATTCCAGAGGCTCCTAACTCCTCCCTGAGCAGTCCAGTGCGAGAGGGTGGCCAATCCGGCCCCACAGGTCCGGGAACGCGGCCAAGTCCAGCTGACGAGCCCCGCTGTTGCCAAGTCCAGCTGACGAGCCCCGCTGTCGCAGAGCCCAGCTGATAGACCTGACCCACGCTTCCTAACGACACTCGCAACCGGCGGGTGGCCATAGGCGCTGCCCACGAGTGCGCGCCACCAAGACTCCACGAAGGCACATCTAGGTGAGATCTGGTACAAACGAGAGACACAAACACATCAGTCATTGGTTAGGATAACGTAACATAGCATGAATGTGTGATGAGCTAACGACAATTCTTCTACACCTTGCAAGTATTAGTGTGACCCTAGGGGATAACCCAAGCATACTACTATAATCCAAGTACCCAATTGTGGCCTGAGCCACAGTCCAATAGAAACCCTGAGCTACCTCTATATCCCTTTTGCTGCTAATGTATATATATTAGTCGTGTGTGTAGTGTTTTTATAAGCCCAAATAAAAGTGCCGTATAAGTGCACATATTTTTCTACAAAGGACTCTGTGGTTATTGTGTTGTGTGTAGCCTATATCTAAGGTCTGTGTACACTACTGACACCTGAGCTACCGCTGGTCTGACAGCTGGAGGGGACACCCGGACGTGTCAGTTCTAAACGTGTATAGAGGCGTTCTAACATTCTAAATTGGAATAGTCGAAGGTATAGAATGGCTACTAAAATCCTACCTTTAGAGGAGTTGATGGGTACCACCGTGTCTGATTTGTTCGCATATTCAGGGTCCAAAATGGTGGATCTAAATGATTGGATTAACCAGCAACTTGAAGAAGTAGGTAAATTTCATGCGGACACACTGCATAAGCAGGGATATGTTGTCCAAGGCATGATTGAAGTGTATTCGAAAAAGGATAAAAAGGACAAGACGAAAGCCATATGCGGTCTTGCTGGCAAATTGTGGTTTGCACATAGAATGCTCCATGACCAAAATAGTACGTTAAGGCAGGAACTTACAACATTAAGTGAAAAACTTGCTGGGGTTGAAGAAGAATTGTTGTCGACGCTCACAGAAAAGAATGAGATTGACCAAAAGTGGATGCAGGCGCAGCGAAAGTATGCGAGTATGGAGACTGTGCCATGCGAAAGAGTGGAGAATGAAGAAGAGAACGGGGATAGTTCCCAGATACAACAGTTGCAGGAAGAAATAGAGCATGCAAAACAAGAACTAAAAAGTTGTCACGAGAGAATGAGCGAAATGAAAAATGTAGAAAGCGGTTATGTCAACTCCATATACGAGTTGCAGACGCAGATTCATGAGCAGCGTAGGCGTAGTGATAGCTACCAGCAGAAGATTCATGATTTGGAAGTGTCCCAGAGAAAGAATCGGCGACATGGGTTCTCAGGGTGCGATGCCACATGTAAAGATAGGATGGCGCAACTTGAGTCCGAAAAAATCAAATTGGGTCAGGAGCTGAATAGTTTGAAGGTTGATTTGGTGGAAGCGAAGGATCGTTATCGGGACGCTGGCGATACGATCAGAGATATGAAAGTTGCTATTGAAGACAGAGAAAGTAAAATTGCTCGATTAGAGAGGGACGTGCACCAGCTAAAGAGGCAAGGTGAATTTGATCAAGAGGATATTAGGATGCTGCAGAATCGGCTGTGTGGCGACAGCCGTAGAATTACTAGTCGCAGGCCTTCTGTGAATGAAGTTCATAAGGTGACTGACCATTTTTACGATGGGGGCTGTGGAGCCAGTGCGGCGTCTAGTGAAAATGAAATATCGACCCGAAGAAAGATAGAAGGTGACACACAGCGTCAGAGCCGGCATGTGTCCCCGTTCTATACAATCTCTAGTGAGAACGATTCCGAGCCCGAGTGGACAGAGGTGCGAAGGCGACGGAAGAGGAGCGATAGGAGTGAGCCTCGTAAAAAGGAAGAGAATGTAGGTTT
>JASBQL010420937.1:0-11502 GCA_030264975.1 Desmognathus pascagoula | reverse complement strand
CTCTGATCAGCCAACAAGTGAGGTGTGGATGGTCCGAACAACCACAAATAAGGAGGGAATGGAGTGATAGGCAAATAGATCATCCCCTACCACCGATACCATATTGGGCTGAGGAGGAGACTGACCACGACTCCACTTATGTTGAACTAAACTCCAGCGTTGATAAATAGGAATTTAAGTTAGTCTCTTGGAATACAGCTTGATTCTGTGGAATCTATTTTTTACCTGATCCAATAAGTGAAGCACATATCTGCTTATTCCAAGAGACTTGGGCGGAGAATGAAATAATTTTAAGTCAAGGGCACGGAAGCTTACTATTATGCATTAACTTTCTTTTAATGCTACCTCAGCAGAAACTTCATAACCAAGAAAAACTACATTTCCCAGAAACCTTGGGAAATCAGGAAAAAAAAATAGCCAATCCCATGTATAGTTCCAGGTGAAGTGGACCAGCTAATCAATCCCACTTCCTCTTTCTTTTCGTAAAGGACTCAAACAAAGTCTCTCCAATTTGATGAATAAATCCACAACATAACTCCAGAAGTAATTGAAACCAGCGCTGAGACTCCATGACATGCCCATCCAAAGGAATCACTTCTGGTCTTGCGCTGAAATCAGAAAATTATACAGTTTGAGGGTGGGATAAAATCTTCAATGATAAAACATTTTCATACGTTTTACATGAACTTTGAGAACCATACAAAATTCACTTTTCTAAAAATGAAATCAATACAGGATTTCCAAATCATCATTCAAAATTCTTTATTATCATTCATTCGTAGATTTTACACAATGCTGTAAGAATCATGTATAGGGAGGGATAATACTCGCCTCCGTGCCTTCTTTAATAAAATTGTGATTTTATTTATACGAATGTATAGAAAATCATCATTTTATGTCAAGGGCACGGAGGCTTCCTATTATGCATGTTTAAAGTCTTTGTAACACCGCCAATGCTACGTGATCTATTGGTTTACAATAGAATTGTTTGAATATTGTATCTGAAGACCAGTCTGCAGATTGAATAATATCCTTAAGAGATATTCCGACTTGAAATTGCTTAGAGGCCATCGCACCCCTGAGTGAGTGCGCCCCAAACCTTGAGGTGTCTATTCCTGTTGCCTCTAAAATCCATCTGATCCAACGTGCCATTGTAGGAGAAGATACTGGCTTAAATGGTTTCCAAATTGAAAGAATTAATTGATCATGAGCTCTATAATGAGACGTTCTGTTCTCATAATCCAAAATACATCTAACCACACACAATTTTGGTTGAGTTGGAAAGATAGGATAAAATATGTTACTCAAACCAGTCTTTGTTCTTCTTGAAATGTCGAATGATAATCCTTCTGGAGTTGATGTCTGCCCTGAAACATCCAAGGCTTTTACATCCGAAACTCTTTTACAAGAAATAAGACATAGTAAACAGGTAAGTTTTGCTGATAATTGCTTTAATGAAAGCAGATTATTCTCTGGCCAGTTCAGAAAAAATCTCAAGACTACATCTACATCCCAAAATGATTTATATTTCGGGCATGGAGGATTGGAAACTCTAATGCGCTTCATCAATTTGCAAATCAAGGGATGTTCTCCTACCGGAAGGTTCGATACAAACTGGTGACCTGCTGAAACAGCCGAACGATAAACATTCACTGAACGATATTTATATCCTTCCGTTGCTTTTGAAGCTAAAAAATTTATGATGTGGGAAATATCTGCCGAAATGGGATTTGTATTCCTTTCCACACACCAACTATCCCATTGTTTCCAGGCTGAAACATAAACCTTTCTGGTACCTGGAGACCAGGACCGGTCAATGAATGATCTAGACTGTTCCGATAATTGTGACACTCCTCTGAGAATCCCGATAGTTTCCATACCAGAAGTTGTAATGTTCGAGCTATGACTAAGGGATGAAACTCTCCCAACGGATTCATCAGAATATCTTCCTGGAGAGGCAGAAGCATCGGAGAATCCGAAGAAAGTTCCAGAGCTACTGGAATCCAAGGCTGCGAACTCCAGAACGGGGTAACTAGAACAACCCTCGCCTGGGTCCGTCGAATCATCGCCAACACTCGAGGAATCATGACAAACGGAGGAAATGCATAATTCCAAAGGGATCCCCAACTCTGGAGAAATGCGTCCGTTGCAACTGCCTTTGGATCCGGATGCCAACTGTAGAACTTCTCCATCTGACTGTTCAGTCTGGATGCGAACAGATCCATTTGAAATGGACCCCATGTCTGTTCTATCATCTGGAACATGTTCGGATGTAGTTTCCAATCGCTGTAATCCAGATGATTGCGGGACCACCAATCCGCCGTGACATTCAGATGACCCGGAAGATATTGAGATGTTAGAGACAGATTGTGCCGCAGACAATACTGCCATAGATCTTTTGCCAAATCCGCCAAGGCCTTTGAATGCGTGCCTCCCAGACGATTGATATATCTTACTGCCGATACATTGTCCATTCTGAGGAGTATACAGCAACGAATCCTGTCCTTTGCCAAAGATTTTATGGCGAATGAACCTGCCAAAAGCTCGAGGCAGTTGATGTGCAATGTTGCCTCCCCTGCAGACCATTTCCCTCCTGTGGCTAGGTCTCCGCAACGTGCCCCCCAACCGGTATTGCTTGCGTCCGACTCTATGATCAGGTCTGGATCGGAGCTGAAAATGGCTTTCCCGTTCCATGCTTGGATGTGTTGAAGCCACCAATTCAACTCTTCTCTTGATTCCAAATCCAGGGATATTTTGTGATGATACGGAAAACCTTGACGAAGAGCCTGTATCTTTAATCTCTGAAGAGCTCTGTAATATAGAGGTCCTGGAAATATTGCTTGAATGGATGAGGATAAGAGACCCACTATCCTTGCTATTTGTCGAATGGATAGAATGGATTTTCTCAAAGACCATTGGATCTCTTTGCGAATTAGATTTATCTTCTGTAAGGGAAGTTCGACCACCTTTTCCTTTGTATCTATGAGAAGGAATTAGTTGAGATTTGTCGTGGTTTATCAAGAAACCTAGATCTGTTAATAATAGGACAGTCTGGTTTATATGATTCCGAAGTTCCGACTCCGACGAGGCCATCAGTAAAATGTCGTATATGTAGATTATTAGACGAATTCCCTGTGACCTCAAGATGCTCACCACCGGTTTCAAAAGCTTTGTGAACACCCAAGGAGCGGATGAGAGCCCGAAAGGAAGGCATTGGAACTGCCAAACTTGGGAGTTCCAAATGAACCTTAGATATTTTTGATGGGCCAGATGAATCGGGACCACCAAGTATGCGTCTTTGAGGTCCAATCGGGCTAAAAAATCCTCTGGTTGCAGCAAGTCTCTGAGAAGATGAATTCCCTCCATCTTGAAATGTCTGTAGACTATGAACTGATTTAACTCTCTTAGATTTATTACTGGACGAACCTTCTGATGGTTTGTCACCAAAAATATATTGCTTATAAAACCTTCCTCTATGGAATTTGCCGGCACAATTGCCGCTTTCCTCTCCATTTCCCTCAATTCCATCTGAATTAACTCCTGTTCTTGTCTTGAGAACACTAACGGATGAGGCAAAAGTGTTTGCCTCGGTGTGGGGACTGTGAACTCCAAAAGAAGTCCCTCGCACACTTGCAAAATCCATGGGTCTGTTGTTACCCCCCTCCACTGTGGAAGAAACTTCTTTAAGCGACCGCCCACAATCGGATAAACGTTCATACTTATACTCACTTGTAGCGGATTCGATGGCTCGTTGATATGCTCTTCTCCCTCTTTGACCTCTTGATCTTGATGGATAGAATGGAGAGGACTGATAGTTGTTAGAAGATCCGAACTGTCCTGAGCCTCTGGCATTGAAATTTCCACGGGAACTTTGATAAGAGGAACGACCGGTCGAGCGTCCCCTGCCTCGACCGCCCTGTCGAAAACCTTACTCGACAAATTCTCTGCATTGAGGCCTTTGATTTTTCCATCGACTGGAAACTACTGGCATACTTCGCCATCTCCTTTATAAAATCGTCTCCGAAGAGAAACCCCTTAGCAGAACCTCCTGGCTCCATAGTTGCCAGATCTATCATCTTAGGACTTATTTTTAACAGAATAGACTTCCGTCTTTCTGCCGAAATAGAACAGTTTGCATTTCCGAGGAAACAAATGGCCCTCTGGGCCCAGCCACTCAATATATTGTGATCAATCGGGACATTATTATTCTTAGCCTCTTCGGCTAAATCCATTATCTTTGCTAAAGGGCCGATAGCATCTAATAACCTATCTTGGCATCCACGCCAGGCGCTATCAATTCCACGCTTCAGATCTCTAGCATTCCTGCCAGCAAAAGTCATTATTTTTGAATCAATCTCTGGCGTGTCAAAAATCTTCTCCTCTGAAAATGGTCTAGGACATTCAGATTTCATGCGTGCTCGCACCTCCCTATCGAGTGGTTTCCTCATCCTTTCTAGCAAATATGCATGCACCCTGTCCTGAGTGTACCACTCATTCGACTTGGGATGTCTTATATCCTCCGGAATAAACATATCATCAAGTAATTTCGTTGTCATGTCTTTGTCGACATTATTTTTATCTTTGTCAACCAACCTCCTCTTTTTGCTAGGAACATTATCGTCCGACTCTGTAGAGTCATCCGTGTCTGAGGTGGTGTCAGTGGTAGTGTCATTCACTACCGTGCTTTTTATAATTGCATGTGGTCTGCCAGATGATAAATCTGTTTGAACAGAAAATCAGTGTGCCATTTTCAACTGTGGTCATCAGTATGGAATCTTGTAAGATCATATCCTTTCTGACCCATCTACTGAGATAAAGTGTGCAATATTGGATTCACTTTCATCCAGCCAACCACAGGTATAAAAAAATGACCTGTTTGACCAAGGTCAGGTCTTTGACTATGATCAATGAAAGCAGAAAAAGCTCAGTCAAATTCTCCCTGCTCATTTAATCATAAATAAATTGTTCTATCAAACCAATCTCTTTACTGACAACTGAGTGTGTCACCAGAACCTACAGTTGCCTCTTGGATATTGCATATGTTTTGCTTTTAAAAATTGTCTTTTCATTCAATTCTTTTCCAAATAGCACATATACAGTCAAAAATAGATATATAACAGTTGCATCTCATAACAATCAAAATACTTCCATTCTGCAAATATAAATTCAGCACCGCCTATTATCTGTTCTTTGGCAGTGTTACAAATACATATCTCAACCTGATATACTAACAACCCACAACTTAACTAACAAATTCCCCGTTCACCCTCCCCCCTTGTCCGAAACTTAGCTTCCTTCTAAGGGGCTAGGTCTACCAGGAATATAATTCTTGTGAAGCCTAACTGCAGTCGGCCCTTCTTCATTTCATGCCTACCCGAGGCCTCTAGGTATCTGCATAGGTACCCAAGGTACCCAGCCAATCACGGAACCATTCAAAATATACCATTTACTCAGCGTCTGACTCTGTGGCCACCACATTCTGGCTACTTAAATGGGCATTAAACGCCTCCCATATGTTCTTAGGTAGTTGGGTCCTGTGCATCATTGCTTGCAAATTGGATTCACTAGTGGCACAATATACCATGTATTCTTTCCATTCGCGCACTGAGGGGGCACTCTTTTTAATCCATTTGCGGGCAACCATCAACTTAGCCCCTGCAATGGCGACTCTCACCCATCTCTTGAGTATGACATTCATGGGTGGTACATCATACAGATAAATGACATTGGCGTTGTTTTCAACAGTACACCCAGTTACTTCGGAAATGCTCTGGCACACACCATCCCAGAACAACACCAGAGGCGGGCACCTCGAGGTCATATGTAAGAAATCCGCCCCAGCGTCCCCGCACTTATTACAGCATATCTCGGTTTTTTTATATATCTTGTTAAGCTTGGATGGTGTCAGGTAGGACATAGTGAGAAAACGGTAATGAACCAAGCGTAGTTTCATGTTCATTGAAATCCTACCTGTTAACTCACATATCTCTGCCCATTGGGTGTCGGAAATATCCACCTCCAGCAACCCTTCCCATTTGATCTTGAGATGATCCCTGCCTGACCCAGCAGAGGCTCTTAGCAGCTTATACACTTTTGAAATCTGATGCTTCTCACCTATTGAGGTCAGACAGTGTGCCAGTAGCAAGTTTTCAGGTGGCTCTGACTCACATTCCGGCCAGCGCATACCTAGGCAGTGTTTAAGAGTCTTCCACATCATGAGTTCACGCACTCCACCTCCTGCCTGATCAACAATGTCTTTATCATCCATTAATGTACCAGAGTCATAAATGTCATGCAGTGTAAACATCCCCCTCTCTAGCCAGTTCACGAACATCTTTTCAGACAGTCTAGGTTTGTGCACTGAGACGTCCCATAGCGATATGTATTCGCTGTACATGGACCCGCCCGTGATCCCTCCATGAACCTTTCGCCATAAGGAAAGTCCCAACTTTGCTGGACCCGGGATCCCACCGCCTTTCGCTCTTGGGTCCATTAACAGTCTCTCAGCAGACACCCCTTCAAACCATCTCCTTTCCATAAGTACCTGTGGATCTAACGCTTCACACTCCAGCCACCTGAGCACATGCTGTAATTGAGCTGCCAGATAGTACAGGTACAAATCAGGGAGCTCAAAGCCGCCCTCACAATACGGTTTAGTAAGCGTGGAGTATGCAACCCGGGGCATCTTGTGGTTCCAGATAAAGGCAATTATTTTGGAGCGTATTGTCGTGAAAAATGATTTCCGCACTGGGATTGGAACATTATGAAATATGTATAAACATTTAGGCAAAATCGACATTTTGACTGCTGAGATTCTACCAGCGAGTGACAGTGGGAGTTTATTCCAACTATCTAGCTTCGTACTCAGTTCCAATAAGAGGGGCTCATAATTTAAGTTAAACATGCCACATTCCGAGTTTGTTATCTTAATCCCTAAATATTTGAAAAAATTATCGTTCATGACCAATCGGGCATCAGGGGGCGCCATTGGCGCATTTTCCCCACATGGGTAATATACTGACTTGTCCCAATTTATGCTAAACCCTGCAAACTCTCCGTGATGCTCTAGAATTGCAATGGCCTTGACCACTGAGCTTTGAGGTTTCGACAGAGTGAGTAGAAGGTCGTCTGCATATGCTATTGCCACATTATTTACCCCCCTAATGCTCACCCCTTCACCCGCCAGCGCTCCATTCAGATTCACCATCAGTGGCTCCATACTGAGAGCGAACAGGATCGCTGATAATGGGCACCCCTGTCTAGTACCTCTGGATATTTGTATAGGTTGCGACCACGTTTCGTTCACAACCAGCCTAGCCACTGGGTTTGCATACAGGATCTTGATCCACCCAATGAAAGTGCCACCAACCTTCATAGCCCTCAGTACAGCAAACATAAACTCCCAGCTCAAGGTATCAAACGCTTTGTATGCGTCGAAGGAGATTATTGCCGTGTCTGAATTCTGCCCGGAGGCCGCCACAACATTCAAGACCCTGCGTATCGCTGCAGCTGTATCGCGCCCAGGTACAAAGCCATTTTGGTCTAGCCCGACCAGTTTCGTTACATATGGAAGAATACGGTTCGCCAACAGTTTCGCTAGGATTTTAATGTCTGAGTTCAAAAGAGACAAAGGCCGGTAAGCATTACAGTCCTCGCCGTTCCCCCCAGGTTTCAGGAGAAGAATCAGCTTGGCTTCATTCATACGTCCCCCAAAGCCTCCTTTTTCATACGCTTCATTGAACACATGCAACAGTTTATCACATATTTGATGCGAGAATTGTTTATAGAATTCGTTCCCCAGGCCATCGTGGCCGGGGGCCTTATGCGCCTTTAGCTGCTTAACCGTGGATTTGATTTCATCAACTGACAAGGGGGCATTCAGGCCCGCTCTCTCCTCTGCCGTTAAGCATTTCAGTGGTATCATTCTCACATACTGTTCGATGTCCCCCTTCGACTTCACACTGCTCGCTCTATACACCGAACTAAAGTGAGTGCATAATACTGAAAGTATCCTGCCTGGGTCCCATATATCAGCCTGTCCGACCTTCAGTTTGACTATTGTTCTGGTGGATCTCTGTTGCTTAAGTATTTGCGCTAGAAGGGTATTCGATTTATCGTTCTGCCAATAGTGCCTAGCCTGCTGCGGGCCCCGAATAAACTTATACTCATCCTCCCTTAACTCTCCAAGCCTGGATTTCTGGGTGGCAATCTGCGCAAGGGTTGAGTCTGCTTGGGTTCGGAGGTACTCCGCGTCTAAAGCAGTCAGTTCAGACTCTAGCTTACTTATTTTATCCCGTAACGTTCTCCGTACCCCACCTGCCACCGATGCAACGTGACCTCGCAGGCAGCATTTGAATGCTTCCCAACAGACACCCCAAGCAGTATCCTCTGTGTTATTTTCTAGGAAAAAAGTCTCAATGTAATCATGCATGCTCTTCACCATTTGTGCATCTGACATGACATCTGCCCCCAGTGACCAGTTAGTCAGCCTGTGATATTTCGCGTGCCATCTAAGTGTCATCCAGACCGCACTGTGATCCGACATAGATCTGGGGTCCACACAAATATCTGTGATGTTAACAAATAGGGAGCTGCTAATAAGGAACCTGTCTATCCTTGAGTACATCTTGTGCATATGTGAGAAGAAGGTGTAACCGTATAGATCAGGAAACCGCACACGCCAAGCATCTACTAGTTCATGCACATCCATATATACTAGCGTTCTCTCAGCACACGCCGGGCGCGCACGTGCAGTACTGGATGACCTATCCATAACCATGTCAATGACATAGTTGAAGTCCCCGGCCACAATCCAAGGAACACCTGCCCATTTCACAATCCTATTAAATAGTGCATCAACAAATGCAGGTGAATCAAAATTAGGGCCGTATATATTTGCCAGGACTATCGGTTTCCCCATTAGTATTCCGTATAGAACAGTCACCCTGCCTTCTATATCATCCTGTTGCTCCAGTACCTGAAACGGGATTGAGCTTCTGATCAGAGTTAACACACCCCGGCTTCCTCTAGCATATGATGAGAAAAAGCCTGTCATTCCACTTCTCTTCACAAATGACTGGTGATCTCTTTTGCTCAGATGGGTTTCCTGTAGCATCATGATGTCCATCTTTCTACTCATGCAGTACATTTTCACCTTTTGCTGTTTAGCTATATCATTCATGCCACGCACGTTCCAGATTCCTATTTTAAGGTCAAAGCCTGTCATCTATAATCAGATTTATAACAATTGGCCATTTGTGTTTAACTGGAAGTTTCCCGGTGACTGTAACCGCCCAAACCAGATCTGCATTCTCGCCCTTTACTATTTCCACATTTCGGACGAAACCAAAACATATGAACATACTAACTCCCCAAACTATACTACAAATACTTACATCATACATTTCCCACGTCATACACAACATGGAGCACACACAACACGCTGCAGGTCGCTCACGCACCGGCCGATCTACTGATGACATCAAGCCCTACGGCATTTCATTTCTTCATCTCACCAGTAGAGACCGCCCTCGTTAGGCGCACTGTAACCTGATTGGATAGCAACCCTTCCAGTAAAAACCTCCGTATTCTCCCTTGTCATGGAATGCTAATGGCGTCGTTCTGCCCCACCACTGGGGGGCAGTAGTTACCAGGCTGACAGAGACAATTGACACTCCCGCCAGGATGTAGGGAGACTGGAGCGACTCGGGTTGCATTGTGGGATTTAACAGACCCGATGAAGACGGAAGAGGAGCGGGAAGAGAGGGGGGGGAGGGAAAGACAGGGATGGGCAGGAGGAGGGGGGGAGGGGAGAGAGACTCAGCCACATGCCGCCGCCATCTTACGACCCAGCCTTGTCACTAGCACCAAAGGTATTACAAACATTGAATTAGCACAAAGGTATTAAAAGGGGGTAGAACAAAACACACAATAATAAACGAATAAAATTATGCATTATCTATGTTGGGGTTAATTTGACAGTCGCAGGTTCACACAATAACCAGATCGAAACCGTTCTCCAGACTCTTTCCTTGTCGGCACAAGTTCGAACCCTGTCCCGTGCACCCCCTCCTCCGACTGCCAACGAGACACCATACGGGTTGGGGGGACGCGCACGCTCAATTGTCCCCATGAGCGCACCCCAGTCACCTCCGTAAAGTAACGATGAAGCCGCAAGTGCTTATCCCAGGCACCGCTCAAGAGATAGGGAGAAGAGCGAAAAATATGTACCTCAGTGAGTCCACGCAGTTCAGGTCACTACTCCTCACCTCCAGACTCGGGTCCCCCAACCATGGCATTATTGTCCACCCCCTCTGCTGTATCGCCATCTCTGTTTCTGTTACCCCTCTTCAGCGGCAGCTTCTCAATGAAGGAGCAGGCAGAGCCGGCATCATGAAAGAAATGGACCTTGCCGTTTAGTGTAATCCTGAGCCTTGCCGGGAACATCATAGCATATGGAATCTCCCGTTCCCGCAGCATTCCCTTGGCAGTGTCAAATTTCTTCCGGGCGCGCTGGACCGACACCGATAAATCTTGGAAGAAGTGTAGCCGCATCCCCTGGAATCTCACCTCTCCGGCTTGTCTCGCAGCTGCAAGCGTAATGTCGCGGTCGCGGTAGTGAAGAAAACGGATCAAGACCGCCCTCGCTGGAGCTCCCGGCAGTGGACGCGGCCCCAGGGTGCGGTGAGCCCGTACCACAGAAAAGAATTTCGTGTACTGTGCTTCAGGAAAAATTTCTTTTAGTAGATTTTCGAAGAACTCCGCGTTTGGGCTCTTCTCACATCCCTCATTCAGCCCGATCACACGAACATTATTCCGCCTACTACGATTTTCCAAATCCTCTTGCCTTTCTGTTATAAATCTGAGGCTGGACGTGCCATCGGAGGTACTCTGTTCCACCGGTACTAGGCGGTCCTCCAGCGAGGAGATTCTGCCCTCCATTTCCAGCATCCTAGCGTCCATGGCGGTAAACCGCGCTTGAAATAGGTCCATTTTTATCTCCACTCGGTCAGTTTTTGCGGAGATCTCGGTTCGGAAGCTGGTTAATTCCGCCATAATCCTTTGCAGATCCCGGGAAATGTCAGCCTGTGCAGCAGCTCCCGTTAAGGGGGTCTCGCCGTCTCCCGCCCTGTCAGCCATCTCCGGCTTGCTTCCACGGTGCGTTGTCTGTTTGCCAGTTGAGAAATCAGATATTTTCCTCTGTCTGCGACTCTCCTTTCCAGCCATAAAGTCGTCCACTGGTGGATCTGGTTTGTAATTCGTACTCTTGACGCTTATGCCATATAAAGAGTGATTGGAATAGCGGATAATGGACGGGCCAGGAGCGGAGCTCAGCAGCGCACGTCTGCCCTCTACAGCATGTCACGTGGTCTCCATTGAATGCCACTGTTAACCCACAAAAAAGACTGTTTTTTACACTGTTTATATTTTGTGGAAGAGTGCAATAATCTCGATGGGGATTTGTGCACAACAATATTCCTTATCAAAAATATAATCGAAGAA
>JASBQL010409860.1:0-11571 GCA_030264975.1 Desmognathus pascagoula | reverse complement strand
CGTTTCCCTTAAACTGGGGCAGAAGGTGATTTCCATTGAAGCTCCCAAGCCGGCACCAGGCCCCGTTGTAGTACGGACCCTCGTCTGGGCTGGATTCCTCCCACTTCCTGGTGGGATTTTTGCAATTCTTCATCCAGTTTAGAAAGCTCTTTGAAGACTGTTAGAAGGGGTTGAGTATCGCATTCTGTTTGCTTTCTGTATCCCAAACTTTGCCCGATTGGCCGGCTCTGGGGTGTCTCCGTCGACTGACGTGTACATTTTGTAAAATTCTGCAACCCGTTATTTTCCATTGATTTGCCACTGCCTTGGTCCTTAATAGCTGTTTCTGTGTCCTGTTCGGAAATATGACTAGGACCCTCCGTCCCGTCTCCCACACACACATTTTCCTTCTACAATACCTTGGTTTATTTTATCTGTTCAATTTGATTCAGCAGTCACAAAATCATCAGTCCATTTAGATTTAGGTTTCATAATAAAATTTTACATTTTTTCAATTTACTTCTATCGTTATATACCTATCAGTTATTAATTCACTTTTACATGTCTACATATTCGTTGCAATACCATAAAAAAAAAACTTTTACTCTTCATAATACACGCCAATAATTATACATTTAAACCAAAACAACAACTAAGGCCAACAAGACTCCAGGGGGAGGGAGGAGCAGAAGCATAGTATCACATCTTTTTCTTGTATGATCCGGGTCTATTTGCTAAGATAACATAGAGACTGAGTGACATTTCCTCGGCAAAGCCAGTAACATATCAGGTGGAAAAGGTTTAGAGAAGAAGACAAATAATAAACATGTATTATATTAATCACATTTACACATAGGTGCAGAAAGTAATATCATTATTATTCGGTATCTTGGGTGAGATTTTGCAAGAACCAATAGTTTAATATGGGGGCCCAGAAATCCTTTGGGGCACATGCTGGTGTAATCATGTTCCAGTACGTGGTTTCAGTCTCATAGTGTTTCCAAAGCATATTATTGAGATGTTTCAAAGTAGGTACATTTTTGGACATCCATTTCTCGGCTATTGTTTTCTTCGCAGCCATCGCTATCATATTGAATAATCGTCTTTTCAAACCGGTTATATCAACATTAATACCCAGTAACCATACTTTAGGGTCTAATTCCAAATCGCACTCCAGTATTTTCCCAGTTTCAGACACCACATCAAACCAAAAATTTTGTACTTTTGGACAGACCCATAACAAATGATAAAAAGTGGCTTCATCACATAGACACTTAGGGCATTTGGGATCCCTATCCTTATAATAAAGAGCGAGCTTGGATGGGGAATAATACATTCTGTGTAGAACTTTAAATTGGACCAGTTTATATCTATAATTGGATGCAATTTCTTTTATTTGTTTCTTAGCCACCACCCATTCTTCATCAGAAATCGATTCCTTTACATCCACCTCCCATTTTTCTTTTAATTTTTCCCAGTATGTAGAAATTGGCCTGGTAGTCACAGCATATATTTCAGAGACTCTAACACCATTCTCAGTATCTTGACAAACCAGCTTCACAACAGGGTCATCGGGAGGGAGAAAGGGATAGTCTAACAGCCATTTTTTGCAGGATTCTTTAACTCTCATGTACATAAAGAAATCACAGCCCTTAAAGGCAGCATGTTGTTCCACTTCATATTGTGCCTTAAACCAGTCGTCTACAAATAGGTCTTTAACTTTTTTTAAGCCCGCCCTATCCAGATATTTAATCCACCTAGGTTCATTATTTAGGGACAGTTGAGGTACCCATCTTATTTCTACATCTCCAGCCACCTGTAACGGGGTTGTGACCCACTTTTTCATTTTTCTCAAGGCATTTTTTGAGCAGTTAACCACATCACCCGAATAGGGTCTCACGGTCGCATTATCTTTCAGAGCCTGTTCTCTTAGGTCTTTTTCAGTAATTAATGCTTTTTCTGCCCATTTATGAGGACGTGTAATCGAAGTATTAAACCATCTAGCTATAAAAAAGGACTGTGCAGAATCATAGTATCGTTCTAAGTCTGGTAGTGCAAGACCTCCCTCAACCATTGGTTGCACTAACACGTCATACGATATCCTGGCTTGCTTTCCTGCCCATATAATCTGTAATGTGTGTGTACGTAAAATAGTAAAAAAACGTACGGGAGGAATCACGGGTGTGTTTAAAAAAACATATAAGCATTTAGGTAAAATTATCATTTTCACCAGTCCAATCCTACCTGCAAGGTCTATCGGGACACTTTTCCATCTTTCTGCAAGGGCTCCCACCTCTTCCAGTAATCTGACATAATTTCTGATATACAGCTGTTTTTTTTCTCTAGTATAATATATGCCAAGGTATTTAAAGCAAGTAGTTTCCCATGTGAGTGGACATTTTGCGTCCGGGTACCATGACGTATCATTTAAAGGAATTAATAAAGATTTCTTCCAGTTAATGCATATACCAGTTACCAAGCTAAAGTTTTCAATCTCATTCAATAACTGTGGTACGTGTACACTGGGATCTTGTATATAAACCAATATATCGTCAGCGTATAGTGACACCGTAACCCTGGCTTCTGGTAAAACTATTCCCATATTAGTGTGACATTGTCTAAGTTTACAAGCAAAGGGTTCTATCGCCAAAGCGAATAAGAGAGGTGAGAGTGGGCAGCCCTGCCGTACACCTTTTTCGATAGAAAAATATTCCGAACATACACTATTTACTAATACTCTAGCTTTAGGTTTTGTATATACAGTTTTGACCATTTTAATAAAACTCGATCCCAGGCCCATACTCGTGAGTGTAGCCAATAAATATGTCCAATCAACAGTATCGAACGCTTTTTGAAAATCCAATGAGGCAACCACAGTATCTTGGGTATCTTGTACATAATCCGATATAGCAAATAATAATCTTAGGTTATCTGTAGTGGATCTACCATGAACAAAACCAGCCTGATCGGGGAGTGTCAAAAATGGCATAATGTACATCAATCTGTTAGCAATGACTTTGGTCAGAATTTTCATATCAGTATTTAGCATGGACAATGGTCTATAGGAGTCTAAGTTCTCAGGCGCTTTCCCGGGTTTCAATAAGGAGACAATAAGAGCTTCTTTGGTCGTATCTGGCAATTCCCCAATCTCAAAGGCCTCCGTATAAATATCTCGTAAATATGGTGCCAGAAAGTTACAATGAGCTTTATAGAATTCAGCTCCAAGTCCATCAGGGCCAGGAGCTTTACCTACTTGCAACCCTTTAATAGCTGTTACAATTTCTTCGCTGGTTATTGGGTCATTTAGTAATTTCCTGTCAATGTCTGAGGCCCAAGCCAGTCGGATACCATTAAGATAATCAGCAGCATCTTCTTCAAGTATATTTGTCACATTTCTGTATACATCTTCATAATATGTTTTAAATTCTTCCAGTATAGAAGTCGTATCTTTCAAAACATTACCATGTTTATCATTTAACTGTGTAATCGTAGGAGGTGATGTATATTGTCTAACTAGTCTAGCAAGATATCTGCCTGGTCTAGAACCCTCACTATATCTTCTGGCATTTTGTTCTTTGTACAAATAATCCAATTCTCGTTTTGCCACTGCATCATAATCTAACAACAGTTTGGTATATGATATTCTATCTTGGGGAGAGTCAGAATTTGTCAACTTAAGAGTAAGCTCATCTAGTTTTTCTTCCAGAACTTCAAGCTCTTTTCTAATAGTTTTCAGTATACTTCCCTCAAGCGACATTGCTTTGCCTCTCATGACACATTTACATGCTTCCCAGAGAGTTGCACCCGACTGCACAGACCCCTCATTAAGTTCAAAATAGTCTTTTAACGTCTTTTCCATCTCAGATCTATATACCAAGTCGTTATAAGCTCTAGGTTTGTTTCTCCAAGTATATGTGTTACCTAGGACGTTTCTTAATTTGCATTCTAACATCACTGGAGAATGATCTGACCACGTACGTGGATAAATAGCCACATCCGAAACACACCCATATAATCTACTGTCTACTAAGTAACCATCTAATCTAGTATGTAAATCATGCACCGTAGTATAATGCGTATAACCCTTCACACCCGGATGCCACAAACGCCATGCATCAACCATGTCATATACACTCATTTGCTCTAACCAACAGCGTGCTGCTTTGGGAGTAGCTTTGTTTATCCCTTTCGATCTATCCATTTTATCATCAAAAGTAGTATTAAAATCACCGCCTATACACCAATGATGGTCAGGAAAACTCATACATTGCGCAAGAAGAGTAGATATATATTCTGGATCATCAATATTTGGGGCATAACTGTTACAGAAAAGGATATTTGTACCATTTATTTCGCCTGCCAACAGCACCCATCTGCCCTCTGCATCTATCCGTGTTGTGTGTAGTCTAAAAGGGAGTTGTTTACGCATGAGGACAATAACACCTCTAGCATATTTCGAATATGAAGCACTCCCTCTGGGACCTGACCAGCGTGGCAACATTTTATCATGCGCGTCTTTCAAAAGGTGCGTTTCCTGTAGCATCAGCACGTCTATATTCTGTCGTTCCGCATATCTACCTATTTTCCTTATCTTCATGGGACAGTTCAAACCTCTCACATTCCAGGTCAATATTCTCATTTTCTCAATATTTCTATTATTCATGTTATTTCAAAGTAAAAGAGACTTTCCCATCTATCGACCCTATCAACTTGCTATATTCTAAGCTTGCATCCCATACCTCTCGCTCCATATCTCCCCTGCAATCAAAGGCCATACTACACACTATCCACAAAAAATAAAACCATTTAAACAAAAAAAACCTACACACTCCAAATATATACAAAAAAATTAAAAATACAAAAAAACACTCAATTCCCTCCCACACTAGATATTCCCCCAACTTACATCCAGTGATACCCTCAATTCTAAACTCACATCCATATACAAAAAATCCAAAAAATATACCCCACACCAAAAAAAAAACACACCACTCACTCATACTATCAAGCAATCGCTTGGGGGGGAGGCTTCCGTCTGGCAAAGCCATTTTGTTACATGACAAATATTAAGCATCTGCTTCCACCAGCAGGGGGAGCCGGCGACACATCCCCAACCCATTATACCAGCAACATCTGGCTCCGCCATTTTGTGTCTCTTCGGTTATCTTGACTCAAACAGTGTTCAAGAACCGCCTGTCGCTTCAGATAGTCCGTTCTCATCCGCCATATTGTTTGGAGTCACAGTTCCACCTTCTTCTCGCCTTCTCTGTCTGGTGTTGGCCCTTGAAGTCCTCGGGGGTCTACGCTGCAGTTCTCCAAAAGTATCTGTCACAAAAGTTTCAGCAGCAATCGGGTTATCAAAAAACCAAGTTTTCTCATTAAACACCACACGCAGTTTCGCCGGATACATCATAGAATATTGCACTCCATTGTTGCGAAGCGCATCTTTAACATCCAGGAATGCCCGTCTTGCATTCTGTACCGCCATGGTGAAATCAGGGTAGATTGAGATTTTAGAACCTTGATAACGCAAATCTCCTTTCTCACGCGCCAGTCTCAAGATTGTGTCGCGATCACGATAGTTGAGTAATCGCAGAATGATCGGGCGTGGAGGAGCCCCCACCAGAGGTTTAGCAGCAGGGGTTCTGTGGGCCCTCTCGACGACAAACATGGGGGAAAGACCCTCCTCCCCAAGCATGTCTCGCAGTATTATTTCCATTAAGGGTTCAAGAGGTCTAGCTGTGTGGGATTCGTTAAGCCCAAGAATCCGAACATTGTTTCTCCTCGACCTCGCCTCCAAATCATCCTGTTTATTTTTCATTTCTACAATGCAAGTTTCCGCCACTCGAAGTCTTGTAGTGAGATCAGCCACCGTAGTTTCAGTGTCTCCCAATCTCTGCTCAGTCTGCTGGGATTTAGTTTTCAGTGAATCCACCGCCGTTTGCAATCCGGCCAGGCAGGTTCCTTGAGCATCGAGTTTTTCATTTATTTGGCCGATACCTTTCTGGAGTTCCACAAACATAGCACGCACCGAGTTTTTCTGTAATGGTTCATCCTCCTCATTCACTGGTGTTTGGGAGGTAGTGCTCTGTCCCCCCGTTTGCCGATATTTGTCCAACGTGACCTGCTTTAAAACATCTTTTTTTGGCGCCATGATGTATACCAGCAGGAAATATATTTAATTATTTCAATGGCATCCAGCATGTGACAGCACAAAGAACCGCTGTTGTTCCACAGTAGTTCAAATCACATGTGTATTCTGTTATTTTTCAAGCAGCATTAATAAAATCTGAGCACGTGCATTCACTTATCTGCGCCCTTTGTCCTGGTCTCACTGGGCGGCCATTTTGTTTTTTCTTTCACGTTGGACAGTTTATATATAGAGTAGACATCAGAGGTAGACAGACAGGGGGCAGCCACCCCAATACAACGACAGGAAACAAAAGAGAGCAAAAGGGGAACTGCCAGACTCGTGTCCAAATCACAATGTCCAGTGACCGCCGCTGCCAGATCGTTAACACGGCAGCTGCATCACAGTCGACTCAACAATCAAGGGAGAGGGGGGGGGGCCAGCGAAACACGGCCCCCAGCCAGGACCAGACAGCCACGATATACGACAGTGTTACCAGACCCACGGGGGGACCGCAGGGAAGGGGCGCCTGCCGAGGCGGCTCGCCCTCGTCCCGCGGCACCTCGTGAGAGGCGTCCGCAGGCCCCGAGAGCCCCGCCCCACGAGGACCCGCAACAAAACCGAGCCCTTCAGCCCAGGTTCCGCACCGGCCCCCGAGGGGAAGAGACCCCCAGCGTCCCACGAATCGCCCCCGGACTCTGTTTCGAATAATGTCTGCCCCAGCTGGGTCCCCCCACTCACATCCCCCCACCTCTCCTGTCCGCCATTACCATGTAGCACGTCGGGCAGCCGGCCAGCTCAGTCATCCGGCCGTCAATCCAGAAAAGAGACATATCCTTTTGTGCAGCGGGAAATCAGGCATCTAATTTCTTGGGTTCCATGGCTGTGCCACCCCGCCCCCCGCGGCGATGCAGGAAGATTTCCACGCCACTACGGGAGCCTCACATAGAGGCGGCCATCTTGCCCGCGCTCCGCCACGCCCCCTCAGCGGGATTCCATTTAACCAGCCATGGCATACCCAGAATGATCTTAATCGAGGGTACTTCGAGAATGTCAAATTGTTCCATCATTTCAATCTCTTGAAAGGATACCTGGAGTGGAATAGTGTTATCTTCTACTTGTCCTGATTTTAATGGTGTATCATCTACGGATAAAGCATGCTCAGGCTTAGTTCTTTTCCTAATAGGTATCTGGTATTTCTTCTGAAAGTCCCTATCCATATAGTTACCGTTCGCCCCACAGTCTAAGAGTGCCTTGGTATGAATATCTGCTCTTCCTTCAATAGACAATGTAATCTCAAGATATAAGTGAGGAGCAGAAGGGGCATCCCCATCGATAGTCCCTACAAAGCGAGGATTAATTGTACTCTCGCCCAATGAACCTCGTCGGGAGCTCACCGGGCGTGGCCTTTTCCCGAAATCAAGGGACAATTGGACAAGACATGTCTGGGGTTCCCACAATAGAAACAAAGATGTTCCCGTCATCTCCTTTCCTTCTCCTGTGTTGAAAGAGGTCCCCGTACCCCACCTAGCTGCATAGGTTCACTGGTGTCTATATCCTTGGATGGGGGAGGTATATACCTTTGGAAGGGGCGGTAATTGTCTACTTTTCTTCTTTCCCTCTTTCTTTCTTTTAGCCGCTGATCGATCTGTATAGTTAGAGCAGTATACTCGGAGAATATTTTAGGAAGCGAAATCATATTGAGCAGCATGTCTTTGATTTCTTCTCTCAGCCCTTTATAGAATAATTTTATTAATATATCATCAGGCCAGGTAGTGGTCGAAGCTAATAATTGAAAATGCATTACATAATCTTGGGTCTCCTTGTTCCCCTGTTTGTAATCTAGTAATTCTGTCTGTTTTAAATAATCCTACTGTATACATTCAAACATGGCAGAAAAGCGAGCTATAAAGGCCTCCTAATTATACAAGATCTTGTGATTTTCAGTGATGAACGGTGTGGCCCATTTTAAAGCATTACCCTCTAAGTTCATCAAAATAAACATAATCTTGCTGCAATCAGTGACATAAGCTTGTGGTTTGTTTAAGTAATGCAATTTACACTGCGTAATGAAAGCCTTGTATTCCCTTGAGTCACCCCGATATTTACTAGGCATAGGAGGATTGGGTAATAGATGGGATAGTAATGGAGCCATGGGATCACTAGGTGGTGTGGGGGGAGGGGTCACTGGAGAAATAACCATCTCCGCAGGAGTAAGGTTTTCCTCTGGAGGTGTTGGTTGGTTACCCTCCAAGGCCTGTATTTTATTAGTGACTAGGGTTTGTTCTTGACGAAGGGCCCCAATTTCTCTGCCTAATGAACCAATAGAATGAGTGAGTTTGGCAAACTCTGCCTCAATGTTTTTTGCAAATTCCTCGCTCATAGCTGCTGTAAGGTAAGGCTTGCGTTCAATCTGTTGGACCTTCCAGCACTTACAACCAGCAGCGATGACCAAAGGACTTTCCCTGTTTTCCCCTCTTATTTATTTATTTATTTATTTATTAGAACATTTTTATATAGCGGTTCGTGCCAGTGGCTTTGAATCGCTGTGATAACAAACAACCACTGAGCTCCGGTCCCCATCCACCCCCCAAACATCGGAAAAAGGAAAAGGAGGGAGAGGGGAAACGGGAGAACATAAACCTGATTAAAAACAGTGGGGACGAGAGGCCAACATGGGAGCCCGCCGACAGTCTGCACAGGGGGGGAGATGGACAGAGAGCAGGGGCAGGGTACACAGGGGTGTCCGCAGACGGGGGAACAGGGGAAAAGACAAGTAGCGCAAATCCTCAGTTAACCCTTCTGGGGACATATAGTCCATCTTTCGTGGTGTTGAGTCTCTTCCCTCTTTGTGCGAGCTCGATATGGGCCTGATTGTTCCTCCTGGGAAGAGGAGGAGAGGAGAGACCTGTGGGCCATTGGAGGTGTCTTAGATTCCGGGTCTGGTTGGCTGTAGGTAGTCGAGGAGATTCCATAGAGCTAGGCCATAGTTCCGTCCCTGCTCCCTTATGTCCGCTTTTGTTTGGCTGGGTGCTCATAGAAGGTGGAGGGCCCCTCCCTGCTGCTTCAGTACCCGCTAGCGAGCTGCTGTCCGGCAGGAGGATTGTGGACTGTGGTAAAGTCCTGGCGTCTGTGCGACCCTGTAAGCTCTTCGTTGAATTCATGGGCTCTGGTCTGGTTGTTGGCTGGCATGGCCCGGTTGTCCTCTTCTCCATGTGCTTGTCTTGAGATGATAACAGGTGTGTCTTCAAGCTTTTACAGAAGGAAGGCCATGATGTGATTTGCCGAGTAGATAGTGGCAGACTGTTCCAGATTTTAGCACCTGCTACTGCCAAGGTTCTGCCTCCTTTGCGAGTTTTATGATGAAATGGGACCCATATATGGTTTGAGTACTTCACTCTCCTTGTCCTATGGATACTAGGAGTCTGGATCCAGGCGCAGGTGTATTTGGGGCCCTTCCTTTGCCTGACTTTCCAAAGGAGTCTACAGACTCGCTCTGCGATTAAATTATCAATAGTGAGCCAGCCCAGTAGTTGTCTTCCTTTGCTCACATGGTCCTGACGGGGAAGGTTAAGGATAAGGCGAATGGCCCTATTCTGAACCTTTTGTATGTTGTAGATGTTTTTCTTAGGACCACCCAAGAGTTGCACGAGGCCGAATCGAATTCTAGATCCTACCATAGCCTGGTAGAGGATCTTTTTTTGAGAGAGCTCTAGATAAGGGAACACTCTGGCCAGGGAGTTAAGCTGATGGTGGCAGCTTCTAGTAATCTTCTTGGCATGTTCTTCCCCACCCAGTTTGTGGCTGAACACTACTCCCAGATTCCTGGCCTGCAGAACAGGGGTTGGCCTTTGGCCCCAAGAGGGGGGCCACGGGATGATGCTGGCTGCTTCCTCAATGTCTATCCCTGCCACGAGAAGCTCGGTCTTATCCGGATTGAGGCAGAGTTTGTTCTGTCTCATCCATTCTCGGAGCAGGGTCAGACACGGGACCAACCTGTCCCTGTCATTGCTGGAATTATGCAGATCCACCAGGATCTGGGTGTCATCGGCAAACATCTGAAACCTCAGTCCACACCCATCCAATAAATCCGCCAATGGGCGGAGGTAGATGTTAAACAATGTGGGGGATAATGAGGAACCCTGGGGCACTCCCCACGGCACGGGTGCCCTCCTCGACAGGTGACCCCTCCACCTCACTTGCTGGTGGCGTCCGTCAAGAAAGGACTCGAGCCACCTGAGGGCAACCCCCGATATCCTTCCCACGTGCTCCAGCCGTTGGATGAGGATGGGGTGGTCCACGGTGTCAAATGCTGCCGACAAATCGAGCAGTATCAGCAAATTCGGGTGATTAGAGTCTGCGCACCAAAGCATTCTCTCCCTGACCTCTAGAGTGGCGGTCTCGGTCCCACGCTCTCTGCGAAACCCCGATTGAAGGTCATGAAGGAGCCCATTATGTTCAAGGTGATCCTGTAACTGTTGAGAAACTAAGGCCTCAGTAATTCTGGCTAGGAGTCGCAGTTGCGATACTGGTCTAAGATTTTTTAATACGGTCATGTCAACACCTTCTTTCTTAGGCAATGGAGTAATAATGCCCTCTTTCCATGAAGCGGGAACTACACCTGATTCCAGGCTCACATTAATCATTCTGGTTATATCAGGTAATAACTCATCAATGAGCAGTTTGATGACGCTTGTGGGCAAGGGGTCAAGCACGGATGATGCTGTACCCAATTTAAGTATAGTACATTTAACCTCCTGTTCTGAGACTGATTTAAACTCCATTAATTTAGGTGACTCACAATTACCAGCACTGGGCTTGCTAGAGTGTGTAATGGGAATGGCATTCAAAACCCTAGCTGATAATTGGGGGTCAATTAGGTCCAGATCAGGACTAGCTTTTAGGGAGTCTATATCCCCTCTCAATGTCGCCACCTTGGATACAAAATAGTCTGCCACCATCTGGCTGAAGTCTTGGGCTGGAGGAAGTTCAGCCACTGGGGGAGGCTTTACAGGCATCAGAGTTTGGGTGATCTTAAATAAAGCTGTAGTATTGTTTCTGGCCTGATGAATTTGCGTTTGGACATATTTACTTTTACATTTTTTAATGGCCATTTTGTATTGCAGCTGAAATTTGTGATACATGGAGAGGGTCTGCTGACATGGGGATTTCTGCCACTTTTGCAGCCTTCTGGCCTCTGCCCTCAATGCACAGAGATCATCTGAGAACCATTTGTTTTTTATATGCTGTGGAGATTTTTTACGGATTAGCGTTTCAGGGCAGATGAAATTTCTTGCGAGAACCAGTTTGGTGTTAAAGGCTGGACGTGTGTGTGTGTTAGACAGGGGTTAGGGTGCTCCTTGGGTGCCCCTAGTTGCTGCAGGGGTCACAAGCAACCCCTGGCACAGCATGGTAAGGTGGGGAGGGTCCTCGGGAGGGTCCTACGATGTCCATCGGTGCCT